>JAFNEN010000558.1:0-220000 GCA_019343175.1 Oedothorax gibbosus
ACTTTGAAGAGGATTTTATTGAGAGCCATTATAAATGCATAATTAACAATGAAGTTTTAATGCCTAGAGGTAAGACTGTTATAAACAGAGTCAATTCCAACCAAATTCCCTGACTTTCCCCATTATTTATCAAAGAAAGTTCCTGTAAAACGTAAAACAAAAAATTCGGTTGAAGGAGGAGAAAAATCTTGAAGATTAGTGAACCAGAAATTGATTTTAACACTTAAAACATCACAGAACTTAGGTTGGTTGGTTGGTAGACATATATATTCAGGTTTGTGTGCTTGCATCACAGAAGAAAAAAATATCGAGGACATTTACAACATAGCTTTGTCTTCAAAATGATTTCTTCTTCCTTCTTTTTCATAGAAAATAAACGCTTTTGTCGATTGGAAGAAACGCCTAAAAAAAAGAGCAGATTCGGTAAATGACATCATAATCAGAGAGGCAGGACAGCATAATCAGAAGACATGAATACGCGATAACCAGGAAGTTAAATAATTATACACAATTAGGTTACATGTATATAACTATTATATATGCATGGTGCAAAAAGTTTATTTACTGTTTTAATAATTTAACTTTTTCGCAGTTCAAAGCATGAATAGCCAAAAATGTAAGGATATTTTTCATTTAAAGAAATGCAAGATTAAAAAAAATCCTGTTACACAGATGGCAATATCACTTTTCCATCGGATGTTTGTGCGGTTTTTCTCCCTTTACTTACACACGTTTCTGTGGATGGCTAAGGAAAACTATACTGTAAATTCGAAAGTACAGGTGGACTATGTAAGGGACGCCTTTTTTCCCGTTAAGGAAAAAACAACGCCAGCTGTCAAACACTACCATACATACCACACTCTAATACCACCCTTGAATAACTTTCGACACTTCAACTATAGTAGTTAGAAGATGTCTTCTATAGTTCCCGCCACCCTTATTTGTTACACTTTAGGGATGGAAAACCGAAACCGGTTTTTTGCCCTCGGTTTTGACTGAAAAACTGTTTTTTTCATGAGGCCGGTTTAAACTGGAAACCGGTTTTCTACGGGGAAAACCGTCTAAAAATTGGAAATCGGTTTTTTTTCTCAAAAACCGCCATCAGCGTTTTTTTTTTAATTATATAATTAAAAAATGTTAGTTTTGCACTATGTTAACGGCATAGATAGGAAATGGGAGGAATTATAATTAAAAAAAAAAAAAGAAGAAAGGAAATAGAGATGGAATAATGCAAAGCTTAATAAAAATACTTAAAACGATTAGAAAAACTGGAATAAAAAAAGGAAAATTATAATTTTAAATAATAAGAAAGTAAGAATTAGGAAGAAAACCTAGAACATTGTTTTCAACAAAACACTTTAAACATTTAAAATTGACTGTGTAAAAGAACTTCAAAACCATCTTTCAAAAGAAAGCACAGTGTAGCGTTTCAACCAGGCTGAAGGGCCTCACCACGGAGGACACTGGGAAATTGCTGTCAAGTCCATAAAATTACATCTGGAAAAAAAACTGTAGGTGGTACATATTAAAGAATTATTCACTCTGATCACACAAGTTGAGGCGTGCCTCAACTAACGCCTTCTCACTCTTACATCAACAGACACTGAGAATTTGAAGCCATTAACTCCAGGGCACTTTTGATCGGTGCTCCACTAACTGCTTTACCTGAAAATAATTTAATCGCCAAGAAAATTATTCCTATTTTGCAGCGCTGGAAACTCACCCAGCAACTGATACAGCGATTTTGGAATCGTTGGTCTAGTGAGTACTTGAGTAGTCGGGGCCGGGATAGCCTGGTCGGTAAGGTCTTGGACTGGCATCCCTAAGATTGCGAGTTCGAGTCCCGCTGCCTTCCTAAGACCCCCGTGTACGCTAATGGTGACTGGTGCACGTTAAATCCGTCGTGGTCACAAAGTCCTCCAAGTTCCCATACCAAATCAATACCTCTGGGGGTGACAAGCCAATTCTGGGGATCCCCTAGTTGACCCTCTGTCTCTAAAAATTACGTGGATCCACTTATGTGTGTGTCGTGTCTGTCTTTCTTGACGAAGGTTTATAAGCGGGTCTCTGACCAAGCACACAAACCTGAATATATATGTCTACCAAACAAACTACCAACCAACTTGAGTAGTCTTCTTCAGCTTCGAGGTTGACCAGTTGGTACTTGTGAAAGTGGATAATCTTCCACCCTTGAGTTAGAAGTAGGGTAGAGTGACTGCACTGCTTCCAGAAGAGATAACAGCAGGCTTAGAGTTGTGAAACTTAAATCTGCTACTAGTGAATTGATTCGTCCAATTGTCAAGATTTCTAAATTACCAATTTATGAGTTTATGATACCGTGCTAACAACGGGTTTCATTCGTATAGTATTTTCGTTATATTTTGTTCTATTTCTAGGGTTAACGATATTGTTAATATTAGGTAATCCTTGTGGTTGTCATTTTAAATATTTTATAACCATTTAAGACCGGCCTTCAGATGGCGCTGATTTAAGTTTATGAGACTAAATGTTACGAATTTTATTGAAAAATTGCTTTGAACAGCATCAATGGTAGCATCTCCTTAAGAACCACGTTATTTTTTTATACAAACAACGACAGGTACAAGTCAGCTGCTTCGGTATCGATATTTTTGAAAAGCTTGAACATTCTCTTTTATACCCGCACGATCGTGATAGCTCGGTCTTAAAGGGATAAAGGCGAATTGGTTTATCAGCGAAGAGCTAGTTTTCTACCTCAATGATATTTGATATGTTCTTTCTAAGTTTATAGTTAAGGTCCATTGTTATTTTTACAAATCTTTTTTAATGTTAATTTTTTTTTTTATCTTAGACAAGCCTGTCGCTTTACCCTAGGGTCTCTCCTACGGGTTTTCCACACATATTTTATACATAGACGTTCAGTTTATTTTTAGAAATCACAAACGCTCTTCCATTTTGGATCTTAGATAAAGAAGTAAGGACGCTTCATGTCGATAATTCGTATTGTTACTTCGGTCTCCGATCTCCCTACTGGGATCATGGTGAGAGGATGGTTAGTCACGAGTTAGTTTGATTTAGTGCTGATGGCGATGTTTTCCTTTTGCTTTGTTTATTAGTATGCAATTCTGAACGATCAACCAGTAAGGGTCACTCCACTCAACACAAGCACATGTTATAAATGTCAATAAACGGTATGATACGCATTACTAGTTATAGTACAAAAGTTCTTGAAATATCAGGTTAAAGAAATTTTCTGAATATAGTTAGTTCATTGAATAAAACATTTGGATGTTTTAAATAGTGTAGAAGAAACATTTGAAAGAAGGCGCTGCTGTCGTGTGAGTGATAAATTTTATACTTTTATTATAAGGGACAATATTATGAAAAATCTCATTTATAAAATATACATGATAAGGAGTTCCAGATCTGACGACGAAAGATATATAATTGTAATCTAAAAGTTATATACCATGAATAGTTTATAATTTTTAAATACTATAAATCAGCGTTTCCCAACTAGTAGGTTACGAACCATTAGTCTAGCTTTAGCGAAATTGTTACAGGTGTCACTAATCAGATTTGTAGAAGTAGCCAAAGCAAACTAAATAGGGGTATCGGAGACATGACTACGCAATTATCTGGAAGTCATTAATTACCAACGCCAGCTATTAAACGTTGTGAAAAAATGCTATACATAACAGACTTGACCTTCATATAACTTTAGACTTCATTTAAAATACCAATTATTCACATTTACAAGGAAACGTAAATAACTTTATACTATTCAAAAAGGTTTGAAACTTGTAAAATACCTTAATAAAAAAAATCATATAATAGTTTTAAAAAAAAACACTGGTATTTATTAAAGGGATAACTCAAATTTATATGTAAGTGAAAGTTAATATATTGACCATTATTGTATTGTGCGTCATTTAATACCATTTCATGCGTCATTTCTTTATTTCCAGAGTTGAATACAATATGAAGAGAGATTTAAAATTCTTTATACACGGATTGATTATAAATTATAAGGCTAGAGGAAACTACATTTGCTATTTACACTGTTACTTAAGATTTGCTCCAAGACTTGTCTGTGACGCTTATTGGGTCGAGAAATACCAGAGCACTTATTCTCCTTCACTAACACTTATTTTCCCAATGTTTCAGTCTAGTGTGCCATGGCTAGCAGTAGCCTCGTCGCTCATGTGAAGCGCCCTCTGGCGGTGGCAGCACTTACGCTCCTGTGCTGCTCTCTTCTGTGCGAGACTCGTGCGCAGCAGTTCTACCCCAACGGCAGATACGGCCGCAGGAGCGTCATATCCCCACTCGCAGGTACTGAAGGCAGTAACTACAAACATGACTAAGATCTGATTCAGTCACATGCACCAATAGCTTGCCACATTTTTCGATTGAACGTTTCATGGAAAAAAGTAGACCATGACAATTGTGTAGAAAAACCGTTGGCCTGCCTATCTAACGAATAAACTACAAATCAATCGAAGAGTTGTTTATTTTTCTTTGAAAACGTTTAGTTTTGCATTGGCTTATGATGGTTTTCGAATCGAAAGTGTAAATCGTCCACACAAAAAAAAAAAATTCAAACAATCGGAATTGTTGTAAAGGTAGTTATAACTGAGTTGGAATTCAAACGAATGAATTTTTTCATCAAAACTGTTTCTTAACGAATAAATGAACGCTATGTTCGACACGTAAATAGTTGTTGGCTATTTTTTCTTTATCTAATGAATGCATGTTGACATGCATTCATGGTTTTATTTATCAAATGAATTTAAAAGTTTAAAAACATCTTCATATATGACATCTTCTGTTACTATTTTATTATTATTTGCCTTTTTCATTTCAGAATCGACACAGGATTTCAGAGTTGAGATATCAGCAGATGACACAATGGTGTGCAAGTTCACTGGCTTCGCTGATTACTACAGGTGCACGAGGTAAGAACAACGAACTATAACGGCAGGATATCTATTTAATAGATTCATTTTTGTAGTTTTTTAAATATTCGGATCAAGCTTTGATCTATTACATAACTGGATAGACTGTTCAATGTTAAATGTAGACATTTTCAGGTACTACAATAGAATGGATCTCATGCTACGTTTTTTCACTACCTTTTAACCCTTTAAGACCGAGCTATCACGATCGTCCGGGTATAAAAGAGAATGTTCAAGCTCATCAAAAATATCGATATCGAAGCAGCTGACTTGCACCAGTCGTTATTTGTATAAAAAAAATGACTTTGTGTTTAAGGAGTTGCTGGCATTGATGCTGTTTAAGGCATTTCTTCGATAAAACTCTAAATTTTAGTTTCATAAACTTAAATCTGTGCCATCTGATCGCCGGTCTTAAAGGGTTAAAGGTAAATGAAAGTCGAAGTTGTTACTTATATTTTGTAATAAAGGAAAGTTATACAATAATTCCTTCCTTATAATTGTAAAACTTTTTGGGCGTTTAACCATGTTTTTTTAGAAAGAGTGTTGCCAATTTTATCCAATTTTCGATAGTTTTCATTGAATATTTAAGATGGTAGGATAGGATAGGATGCTATAGATTTACATTAAGACAAAGATGAAATCCTGATAAAGCGACTAATTTCCTAGTTTCGATAAAATTTTAATTGTTAAGCTGCTATTTGAAGACTGCGTATTTTAAAGCATGTTTGATTTTTGTTATACAGGAAAGAAATATCCCATGCCGATCAAATTCTGAATTGACCCACTGAGAAATTCCAGCCATGTACACGGAAGAAGGAGAATTGAAATACTTTTTGACTGGAGCGGTATTTATGTATCTGAGAACGGGACTGAATAATAAAATTGTACTTTAAAAGCCTTTATTGAATTTCCTTCCTGTGCTTCCAGTTATTATTAATTTTTCTTTCTATAGGATAATTTTGGATAATATACATCTAAAAACATCTAAGACACCGGCCTGATGAAATGCCACTAGGTTCCTCAGGTAGCCTGTTAATATGGGATCCGTATAAGCCCATTAGGGTAATGTAGGCATTAAACATATGGGGCCCAGAAAGAAGCGCCCCCCTTTATTTTTGGTCAAACCACAAGGGCCCACGTAGGCACATTTACAATTTTTTTTTACTCACAATTATGTCTAAGAAAAATATTCATTATAAGAAATAGGTTGGGTTAGATTGAATTTTCGTCGCACTGGAGCTACACTAGGGCTATGGTGACGGGCGTCATAATTTAGAACCACAGTCCAGTGACGAGCCGCAAGTCACAGTCCGTGACAACGCAAGCGTTAAAGGCGACATCGTAGGTAACATTAGGACTTTGAAGCATATTTAACGTGCATTTCGACTAAACGTGGTATTCTTCGACGGACATTTTTGGCTGCACGGGCCATTTATAGGTCGACACTAATTTTGGCGATGCCCGGACCCGAATCTGGGACCTTCCGCAAGCGAAGTGAACGCCTTATGGGGTAGCCCATAATAATATTTCTGGTGTAGCCATCACCAACACATGTGAATCCCTTTTATGATTTTTGTCAAACAAATAAAACCATATTTATACATAATGATTTTTAAAAATAATTTAGATCGTTAAATTTGCTCTAATTCCTGACCATCGAACATACTTCATGCAGTAAAGCATTAATTTTGGGTGGACTAGTGGTTAAGATCGCAGACAATTACGCTAACAGACTGCGCACTGTCCGGGTGCAAGCTCGATTCCCGCCTTCACCCTAGGTGTAATTTGTCTCTGTGTGTCAGTAAAATTTCTATCTGTGTCTATCTTACCTGACGAAGGTTTATAGGCGGGTCTCTGATCAAGCACACAAACCGGAAAACACTTGTACCAACCAACCAAAGCTTTAATTTTATTCAGAAGTGTAGGATGGCAAGAGAGAAATATCAGCCGTTATACGAATTTCGGAAGTACAAAAAAAAATACTCGGCAGTGTTAATTTGTTGAATTTGGCTCTGAGATTTCCCTTATATGAAAAAAATAAACATAAACAATGTATTTATTTATTTTTTGAAATGCGAACTTTTTGATCTACACTGTTAAAAATTTGGCGTTTTGTTTCACCAAAAATATGGTTCCCAGTAGCTGTAACGACTGTGTGGTGAAATGTTTCACCATGTTTTTAGTATTTGGCTGAACTATTTATCAGCTTTTTGTTTCTAAATCCTGAAAAGTAATTCAACGAAATTTCAAAAATATGGTGGCCATTTCAACAAACTACCATTGCAACTACTAGGAACCCAAAGGTGAAACCAAACACGCATATTTTAACAGCGCAGTTTCTAGTAGATAAAGTCATATGTTCTTATTTCTTATACATTAGACAGCTTGTCAAAGAAAGAAGGGTATAGGGACATTTGGTTTTAGCGATCATTCAAAATGCATGATCTTTATAAAAGGCATCTTTAATAACACCATTGACTTTTCCTTTGCTCTCACAGCATAAGTTAAATTTCTATATCGAAAAAAACATTTATTCACTGAGCACGCCTTTCATAACGATATCGTAAAGCGTTTTTTGCTCGTAAACTTTCGATGTACTTCCAACTTCAAGTATCGTCAAAGCTGCAACAAAAAAAATTTAACGTCCTTTTTACTAACCTATAATGAAAGTATGGATAAAAGTATGCATAAGAATCAAGCTGCCGAAGACAGGTAAACTGTAGTAACCACAAACATGTATCGGACCATTTTTGCCCAGATATAATCAGTCATATAGAATAGTTTCTTGAAGGTTGAAGTTATTGAGTTTTTGCTGCAAAGGTCCAAGTCATTAGTCTGGATAGTACTGCAGTTTACCTGGACCTGGACACGGCAGCAAGGCATAGTTTAAGACTTGCATTCTTTACTTGCCTCGGCATTAAATGTTAATAATATAAAAAGTGAAGTTAATGTAAAATTGAAGAAAATAGTCTGTCTGGAAATGTCAGCCTTTCCCCTCCCAGTTTTTCCTGACAGTCAGGTTATAAACCTTAGTTTGTCTAGACCACTTGCAGAAGTTTAAATTATCGATTAATTCCTACGTTTTTTTTTCTCTAAACGAGTAAATATGATGCTATGATGTAGTACGAATGTGTGAGCTTTTGAAAATTACATTAAAAAACCAATTGACAAATAAAAAAACGCGCAACTACGGCCGTACAGCAGGACAGACGACCCGAGTTTGGGGGTAAATTACATAAAATATATTTTTTACAATAAATATTTTTCTCAAAAACGCTCCCAAATAATGTGCGCTTGATCCTAGTTTTTTAAGTTATTAGCACAAATTGCTTCTAAATTTTTCCATCGAAAAATCAAAAGAGATGAGCCATTCTTCAAAATCTTTATTAATTAATCTTTTTTTTCTACTTTGTCTCTTTTATATTCAAGAAAAAATACTTAGTCCTTAGTGTATACTAAAAATAATGCCGTTTATATAGATACAATGCTATTAACATAATAACAATATATTTATCCAAGCTAACAAATACTAGTGAATAATAATTGATATCCGTATTAAAATAGAAATCTTAAAATTAAAGTTTAAAACATTCAAAATACAAGTAACAATAGTTCTGAAGTTCATAATATGATGCTAAGGGAAACCACTGATTAAAACAATGAATAATATTATTTATTAACAACAACAGTAAATAACTAAAAAACATTATACTGAAACAAATCTTGGACTTGTTCGGTTGCAGCTTTGTCCAGCCTTTTTCTGAATGAATCTTCTTTCCCATCACTCAAGGCGCGTCCAAATCAGCACGAGGCACTTTCCTAACTACACTACCCTCAAATGAATCGATTCGGCGATGACATTACCATAGTCTTAAGGAAAAGAGAATAGCCCTCGTGTAGCTCTAGTGCGACGTTAATTCAAAACTAAACCTAAATCAAGTAAAAGAAAGACTACAGATAGCCATTTCTAATATCCAACATGCCCTCGACAAAGTAATAGATAGGTGCAAGGACTAGAAGGTTAAAATAAATCCAACAAAGAGCAAAAGAAATAAGAAATTATCATAAATATCCATAATTTTTGTAAAAGTAATAATTTTTATAAAAATAAGAGGTTTAAGAATATAAGAACTTTAATCCTTCAATTAAAATACCATTATTCACATTTCAGTAAAACGTAAATAATTTTTTTTTATGAAACACATTATAAGGTTGTTAAGAAATATTAAAACATAAAATTATATAAAATATTTTTTTAAGAAAAAAGTCTGGTGATAATTAAAGGAAAAATTTAAGTTTGTATGAAACACAGAATTATAAGCGGTGTGATAAGTTCAACAATAGTACCAACAATAGTTACCGGTACCGGTAGAGAAGTTATTGAAATAACAGGTTTAAGAAAACGTTTGAGTATAGTTCATTCTATGAATACTTATAGGAGGCTGCTGTCGTATGAGGTGACGAATTTTGAATATTTATTATAAGCTATATTACGATAAAAAGTTTCAATTGACAGATAGGATGGCGTTACAGATCTGACGAAGAAAATAAATTTATTTATCCATCATCTATTAAAACCTTAAAATGTAGCTAAAATATGTGCATGGTTACGAAAGTTTATTAACGGATCGTTTTCGATAAGTCGAAGTTTAAAGTCATTTTTTTATTACTTCTTAATATGGATTTTAAAAAAAATTCTGTGCATTCATTTTTAGCCTACTTTTCTTTTTTTTATTCGAAAGAATTAAAAAAAAAAAGAAAGAGTAGGTATTGACATGCGGTCGATGTCCGTCTGTCTGTCCGTTCCCCCCTTCCAAAATCGGTTCTATCATTCGGATCTTAAAAATTCTTTTTTATTAGAAAGCTATGACCTCAGAGACCCAACTTTCATACTTTTTGTCCGCCTGTCTGTAAGTCCGGACGGACATAAATCTACTATCTGTCTGCGAATTTCAATTGAATTAGCATTGAAATTCAATTTTGAGTCATTTAAATCACTGTTGCCCACACTGCAATCCCTTACAAATTTTTCATGAATCAGTTTGAAATGACGTCATAACATGTAGCACAATGTGATTCTTTGATTGTTCATTAATTGTTTACCAAGAAAGCGGCAAGGCATATTTTTTGCATACAATTTTGATTAGTTCTAATATACATTTCTTATTTTTTAAAAATGTAGTTTGGAATAGTTTCATTACTTTTGTTATTAATAAATATTTAATTATTCTTCGAACCAAAAATAAATCGTGCAGACGATTAAGTTAATTTGAGAAAGAATACTAAGAAAAATAGTTGATTTTGGCTTTTAGAAGTTTAAATTATAGCTGGATGCTGTGTTTAGCGATTTTTTTTCGAATGTATATAAATCTAGCGTAGAAATGGTTGTTGATGATATTTACTGTTAGGGACCTAGTTGTTTTCCTATTAGAATATCAGTAAGTATTTAAGCAACAGGATAAAAGTAGGCTATTTTAGTTCTTTAAGAACTTCTTGTTAAAAAATACTATTTATGTATTAAAACTATATGTTCTAAAAAAACACAATATTTTTTTTTAATGGCATTAGGGTTTCTAAACATGTATTATTGAAGGTAAAACACAAACTGATGTTTGCTTATTGGGAAAATTGTAAGAACATGGCTATTTTTTTTCTTTATACAACTCTTGTATAAAAATTAATTAGAAAAAAAATTAACCAAATGCTTGAGTAAAAACGGAATTTTAATGAAGATAATTTTACTTTAAATTAGATACGATAATGATTGGATTGAGGCCCAGTGGCTTAGTGGTAGAGTTTCGCATTGCCACACCACAGGTATGGGGATCAAATCCCGGATTGGGCGAGGTTGACCCATCCTTTAATCTTTTAAGTGAGTCGATTATAAAATGTGTACCAAGCATGCTTGGGAACTATCCACTGGGGGTTCCGCGTGATGCTGACCACCTTACCGGGACATATGCCTAGCTCCCCAGAGCCCTAGGTCACGAAAGCTGAAATGGGCACTGCAAGCCTTGGCGCACTAATGGGCTGTTGCGCCGAGGAGTTTAGTTTTTTAATGATTGGATTATCTAAATTAACGCAGTCATATTCATTATTAACATTGGTACACATGTTTTTACACGGATATCGGAGATCGAAATAACAGTACGAAGCATCGACGCGAAGCGTCCTTACTTCTCCATCTAAGATACCCCAAAAAGGGAGAGCTTTTGTGATTTCCAAAAGTAAACCAAAGGTCAATGTATAAAATAGGTGTGGAAAACACATAGGAGAGACCCTAGGATAAAGCGATAGGTTTGTCTAAGATAAAACAATGGTGAAAATGAACATTAAAAAAGTGTAAAAAGAACAATGAATACATATCGTTAAGGACTGGACGAAACAATGCTAGTCAAAGTGCTACTTGTCGTCAGAGTAAAAATATCAATAGTTAATTAAAAACTTAACTGTCGTCTGTCATAACGGTATTACCTGGAATTATCGTGATGAACGATGCATGGACGTTTGTATTTTTGTTCAACGTAGGAAATAATGGCTTTAAAGTTGTCAGAAAATGCAGATAGGGATAGAATTTATATTCATTCAGCAGTTCTGTTGCCACTCAAGACGCAAAGCATGTTCATTCTTGATTTTTGTTCTTTTGGTATATTTCAAGCATAAATTTTAACAATTGTTGGCTAGAACTTGCAGTATCGAAACAACCTCTTTTATGAACTACAGCTATATTTTAAAAAATCTATTTTACAAATTATTTTTCGTGTATTTCAATATGAAATTTTAACAAATGTATGCTCGAATTTTCTATTTGGTAAAAGACATATCAAGCAAATATCGACTCTTGGCTATAACAGTTCTTTCAGAAAAAAAAAATTCGAATAAGTTTCTCGGACACCTTCGAAAACGAAACATTTGAGAAAAAAAAAGTGACTTCTTCACCCAGTTTCGCTAAATAATAGTATAATTTTTTGCTTCGTTTTTGTTGAATGTTTTGTTTGAAAAATGTTTGTGACAGGAGCACTTTTCTACTCTTACGGAGTTGCAGGACAGTTAAAACTTGGACTTTTATTTTTATTCAATCCTGAATCTTAGAAAAAGAACTACGATTTTTTTTTAACTCTTCCTCCTCACTCTCGTAAAAATGACAGAGTGAGGTTGTTGGCTTTTCCAAGATTCTTTTTTTTTTAATTTTAAGCTATAAACAAATTAAAAATTACAAGCACATATTTTTAGATAATCTTCAGAGATAAGAAAAAAATAAAGCACTTTTTATGACCGTTTTCTTGAACATTTATAATCGTTGAGGAGTTAGATGAATCAATTTTTTCAGATCCCTTAGTCCACGACATAAACTACTATTTCGAGAATTGAAAAAAACAATGTTTTAGCATCACGGGTTCTACACTGATGCATTTGGTCTGCTTCCGATGGCTGTGCTATCACGTATTAGACAGGATTCCTGTCCAGAATGTGTTTACCTCAGGATGATTGATACCCCCCAAAACTCATTTTGATAAATGTTGACTTATGGATTTCTGAAGAATTTATCCAAATCTGGAAAAACGAATTACGGTTGCCGTTAAAATTTCTGAATATGCAAAAGAAAAAACTCGATCTTAGCTAGTATTTCCTTTGAGTGTAAGACGATTGACTTCATTGGACTACTTAAATGTTTTATGGTGAGGCTTCAGCAAAGAAGCTAATACCATCCGTGTCTGTCTAGCATTCTATAAATGGATCAACGGGACAAAAAAATCCGTCAAATAACGTCCTTGTATGTCGTCTGGTACCATGAAAATTTCGATTTGAGTTTAAAATTTATGTTAATTTACGTTGGAACTTGTATTCTAATATTATGAATTTATACAATCTTTAATAACCTGTTTTCGATATAACAAACGTGAAACATCCAAACTGACTAATAAAAAAGCTGTCCATTTTCCTGAGCAAAACAAAATAATTTTGATCATTAAATCACTTGTGCTATAATTTAAAATCATTACAAACTGATTATAATTTAAAATGCTTCTTCAAATTAAAAAATAATAGTCGTAATACTGTAGATGTAGAATTAAAATAATAATGAGTGCAGATAATAGTACAAAAAAATAGTGAATTTCCTTGTATTTCATAGTAGCTATCACAAAAAACTCCGTTCAAGAATTTTGTTTGGGAAAATTAGCGCTTGCTTTTTTTAATGAAATAAATATTAATTATTTGTATTTTTTTATTGAAGCGGTATTTTTATTAGTTTTCAGATTGCCATTTTATAACAACTCCATAACTTCCCAAACAAGTTTATTGTTCTGAACTCGTAGAGTATAAGTCTCCGTCACAACATTTTAACAAAAAAACAAATAAAGGAACAAAACGTAACAAACAAAAAACCTACACTACTTTAACGAGTCAAAGTTACTTTTCGTTCTTAGATGCTTTGTTTTCGTAGGAGAAATCAAAATCCAAAGTGCTATTTATATTAAGGCTTATCAGGTATTAAGCGTCGTTGAGGAAACAATACTTCCAGTATTACGTCACGAAAACCCCGAGTGAGTTCTTTGTTTAACAAAGGAACTGGATTTTTCGGCGATTTTATTTTACAGTACTTTTGATTTTAAGGTTTATAAAAAATTTTAATAATGCTGGTCAGTCGTATTATTAAATAATCATATTCTGCTTATTAACAAATTGCGCTTAAAAATGGGCATGACTTTGAAATATAAGTGTAAATTTTTTATTAAATTAAATGTTCCTTTTATTTGTCTACTTCAAGCTTAAAGAAAATTTTTATGTTATTTTCTTAACTATTTTAAATCTTTTATCAAATTATGTATTATGTTTCATTTAAAGCTTTTTTCAGTTAAACGTACTTTTAATAATAAATTTCGACCTCAATCAAATTTAAAATTTGAATATCTTTCATTGAACAATGATGCAACAGCAACAACTTGGCTCACATCACACCAAGTCCACAGAATAGCTTTAACAACAAGGAATGCGTTGCCGGTGTTTTCCTTGACGTAGAGAAGGCATTTGACTGCCTGTGGCACCCAGGAATTAGCTGCAAGCTCATCCAGGCTGACGTTCCTTCTACATTATTGTGCTCCTCCTCACATATTCTTGCCTCACCAATAGAACATTCCAAGTAAAAAAATACAAACCCATTCGTGCTGTGGCGCCACAGAGTAGCATCAATGGTCCGCACCTTTTTAAAATTTACATTAATGACTTCCTCACCACACCCAGAAGCAACTCAATTCGTTGACACTGCCATTCTCTCAAGTGACCACAGATAGCCCCATCGCCATCTTTTATATCCAACATACCCTCGGCGAAGTAACCGATTGGAGCACGGACTAAAAGTTTAAAATAAATCCAACAAAGAGTGAAAGATTAAATAAAAAAATTAATATAAGTCTAATTTTGAGTGCTCCCTTAGTTTGTCCTATGTATGAAATGAAAGGCCGCATTGGCAAGGGATATTATAAATGCGGCCTTTCATACATAGGACAAACTATGAGAGCACTCAAAATTAAACTTATGAACACGAAGCGTATGTCAAGAAACAAGAATATCAAAAATCTTCAATCGCTACATATTCTTGGAATTTTAATCACCGTTTCAATTTCTCCTTCGCTTCAATTTGGGTCAAACCTTCTAGCATTGGGGAACTTGAATTTTACGAAAGTTACTACATACTTAAAAACCGTAATAACCTTGATAATTCATCTCACATGCCAAATTTTTCTCAAATTTGGAAGGGCCTAGCAACAAAGTAAATGTTCTCTTTTCTTCCCACCCACATTCCCCCGCCCTCTCTCTCTCTACACCTTCCCCCGCCCTTCCGGATATCACATTACACAGCTTCTTGCCATCGCGTTCACTGTCAGTTTGTTTGTGTACAATTTTGAAGAAGGTAAGCCTTGATACTTACCGAAAACATGTATAATTTCACCAAATAAACCATTCGCGCTAATAATTACGTTGTTTTTCTTCACTCTCATAAAAGGAATAATTCAAGTTTGTATGAAATACATAATTATAAGCAGTGTGATAAGTTCAACAATAGTTGCAGTACAAAAGTTGTTGAAATAACACGTTTAAGAAAACATCTGAATGTAGTTCGTTCGAGGAATAACTTATTTTTACTTTTTAAAATAGTGTAGAAGAAACATCCAATAGAAGACGCTGCTGTCGTATAAGTAACGAATTTTGTGCTTATAATATTTATTGTAAGGGTTAATACTATGAAAAGTGTCAATTGGCAGATATGATAAGCCGTTACAGATCTGACGAAGAAACTAAATTATATTTTCCATCACCTATTAAAACCTCAAAATGTAGCTAAAATATATGCATGTTTACGAAGGATTTGTAAAAGAATCGTAAAGCGTTTTTTTTTTTTTTTTTTTGCTTTATTACTTCGTAATATGTGTAGAGATCAGACATGTCCAACTCATCTGGGGACGCTACCATCGGAGGGATGCGTAAATAACTGTTACCGTGTGGATTTGTATTAGAAATCTAGGGAAGACGAAGATGTTGTAGTTCTAAGAGCACATTTTTGTAAAAAAATTTGTGTTGATTGATAATTCTAAACTTTTAAAATGTTATTAAATCAAAATTCTAAATCTTTCATCGTATTGGTTGGTGTTTTCGAGTTTCGAGAATTTGAATTTCCATGAAACATCTACCTACAATAGGGATTCAATTTTTTTTTATGCACACTTTTAAAAAACATGATTTTTGTATAAAGCCCACTATGCTCAAGAAAATCTGTATAAACAAAGAAAATTTAATTTTTTAATGGTAATTATGTTTCTAAACATATAATTAAATTTAAAACAGAAAATGCTGTTCCCTTATTGTTAAAATTGTAATTAAAGGGCTATTTTTTTTTCTTTATACAACTCTTGGATAGCAAATAATTGGATAGAAATTAACCAAATGCTTGAGTAAATGAGGAATTTCAATGAAGAAAATTTTACTTCATATCGGATACGAGAATGATTGAATTATCTAAGTTAATGCAGTCATATCATAATTACCATTGGCACACAAATTTCTTCACAATAAATAATAAAAAAAACTTTTTTAAAAATATATTTTAGAATAAATGGAAGTTAATTCAAAATAATAGTTGAAAATCTTAGGGGAAGAATGTGGTAAAGTGACAAAAATATGAAAACGAGATAATGATCTGTAAAGTTGCACTTAGAATCGTTAAAAACTGAAATTGCAAACGTAAAAAATAAACTTAATTTTATTTTCATGAACAAGGGAAAATTTGTAACCTTTTAAAGATGTAATAATATGTTCATTGACTCAAAAATCTCATTTATTACAAAAACGTCATTTAACACGTTCTTCCACTCATCTCTTCAATTGCTAAGGTTAAGGAACTTAAAAGAATTATTTTATAGAATTTTCATATATTCTTTCACTAATTGATTTCAAACACAAAACATAACAATTGTGCACTTTAATTTTACTGATACCACTGCATCTTAAAAAGTTTTTAAGATGCAGCTAAGACTAAGCTCCATTAATAGGAAAACCATCAATTATCACACATCACATCGGCATTTTTCAGATTCCATCCACTCACCCGGATGCCCCATTCCCGGCGGCTGTTAATACAAAGACCCCGGATGCCCCATTCCCGGTGGCAACCAAACCAGATCCGATTCTCTTCCTCGGAGGGGAATTGGGTGACCGTATCTGTAGACGTATTGCGGAGACGGTGGTGGACGACATTGGCTACTAAACCCTTTCACAAGTTTGTGAAGGTATTGCCGTGAACCCAGGAAGAAGGTGATAAGATTCTCGCCATTCTGACCGACGAAAAGGCCGGCCATTTCCGCCACTCGAGACGCAAGCACGCCCATCTCAAGGCGGTCGTCAAGGGCTTGCCTTGCGACACCGATCCCCAGTCTATCGCCTCCGCTCTTACCGCGGAGGGATACATAGTTGACAAAGTGGCCCAGCTGATCCGGGCCTGGACCAAAGTCCCGATGCCAATCTTCCAAGTCCTTTTCATCCGGACTGGTAGATTCAAGGACATTTTCAACCAGAACAGTCTTCTTGGCAAGAAGATCCTCTTCGAGCCGTACAAGAAGATTGCCAGAATACATCTATGCTACTTGCCAGAACTTCGGCCATGACAGTACCCACCGTCACATGGACCCCAGGTGCAGGTTTTGTGGCCTCGGCCATGGCTCCCGCGCCTGCCCCTTCCGTGAAGACCCCCAGACCCTCCGCTGTGCCAACTGCAGCGGCAATCACCCAAGTTCCTCGGCGACCTGCCCGGAGCGTCCCAAGCCCCAACAAAAGGGAACCTCCTCAGAGAGCCGCCAGGCGGCGGCACCCCAAGCACCGCCTCCAGCCTAAAGAGGATGTTGCATCCCTCTTGGAGGCTCTCACGTCATTGACTCCGTGAGAGCACTGCCATCTTTATAGTAGAAGCTGCCTGTCCGTCTTGAGGATTTCTTATGGCAATCGAAGACGACGCTAGTTCACCTCTCTGCCACTTGTGGCGCTAGCTTCGTATAATAGTGGCTAATATGTTTCAAGGCGGTTGTCACAGGAAATTTTATATAATAAAATAATTATGGATTTAAGTCAAAGTTAGATATTTTTTCTTAATAAGATATATAATGAGCACACAAAAAATAAACCCATGAAGTATTAAAACCGAAGTCCCATTTAAATCAGTTTATTTCCTTTCCAGACAAAAATTCAAAAGTTTACCTCACTAAATGTAAAAACGCAATTAAAACGAAAACGGCATCGGAATAACAGTGTGATTTTACTCAAGTTTTAAAAATAACCAAATAACATACAATGTATGTTTTATAGGAGTAGTATTTGTATAATTGTTTAAAAGAATTTACATTTTGACATTTCCTAATCCATGTAAAATTTTGTCAGTCGTTTTTTTTTACTTCTCTATAATATATTTTGTTAGTTTCCTCTGAAATTTTTTATATATGTATATTTATTTTTAAAGTGTATTAACAGTCATGAGTAAAATAAGCATTTTCACACCTTATTTTTTTTAATTTAACATTGTAAAGAAATATATTATGATATATATAATACTACAATTGATATATATGCGTAATACACATTAAATACACATATTAGCAAATAAAATGTCTACTCCTAAACACATATATAAAACTTTGCAGAAATATATACACAATTTTTAACAATATGACACAATGCAGGAATAATAAAATTTTCAACCAGAGCAGATGTGGTATTTCATTTCAAGATATTTTCCAAACTATACAGAAACATTAATAAATATAACCTACTAAAAACAAATAAACCATCATGTGGCTTTTGAAGAATTAAATAATGTTTGTTGTATTTAAATGAAAATGTGAAAAACATGCTAAAAAATAAAATTCATTCTGAAACAATTTTATTAAATGAATTGGCCCTAAATTCTTCATGCTAGCATTTTATAATGTTAAAAATTGAACGAAACAAATAAAGTTTCGAAAAATTTATTGTTTGTTATTTTATTCAAAAGTTCTTAGAAAAAAAATTAATTAAATTTTAGCAAAAAAATTAAGATTTTTTCCTCTACATTTTAGCAATTCATACTGAATAATATTCAATTCTGGATGCATAATGAGTCGACACTACTCAAAACAATTAGGGGAGCGCATGTTTTAAATTTGGTGTGCAATACAATAGTTATAAATTTTGATGTGCAGTTGGGAACACAGCAGTAAGCCATAATTTCAAATGACTTTCATAACGAATATCGAAATAATTTTGATACAATTCAACAAAAAACGCCGCAATGCAAGATATTTGTTTAGCTAAAACCAATGCTAGAACAAGCAAACAATTATACGAAAGCAACGCCCTCTAGTGACATATAGCAATACAACGTGAAATCAAAGAAAATAGGTGATCGGACAGGCAGCTTCTATAAAGATGGCAGTGGTGAGAGACACCATAGCCGACGTCTTCGGGGTCATCGAATTTTTCAAGGAAAAGGCAGCTGTCCTTGCTGCTTCCACCAGTAAAGCCGACAAGATGGTCGCGCTACTGGAGCTGCTCTCTCCGTAGAGCCTACCTCATCTACAGCCCTTGCTGTATTCATAGAACAAGAGACCCTCCGTCCCCACTAGGGCTATCTTCGATGAATACTTTGAGGCCTTCGGATCAAAGTAGATTTTCCGTTCCGATACAAGAGATAATAGGCTAACCTAGAAAAGCGTTCGATTTATTAAATATTTTTTTTAAAAAAATAACGTGGCTGTGTGAGAGAACTACAAACACCTAAGATTACATATCCATCAAAAGAAGTTAGCCTTATCAGAGTTATTTTTATTTATACTATTGTTTTTATTGTTAATTACATTACTGGTAGCATAGAAGTGGTAAATCAGCATTATTTAGTTAGGACGAGTTTACGCTTGTGGTGAGCCGCCACAGGTACATTAATCTGCCTTTGTTGAATGCATATATAAACTCTGCAAATATTGTCTTTTCATCCCCCCCCCCCCCTTCTTGTAACTGTCGTAGTAGAACTTAGTCGTGCACACAGGAACATAACAAATCCTATCCAAATTATCTAGGATCCATGTTTATCACTAAACCTTAATTTTGGAGATTTAAAAATACAGGAAAATAACTCAATTACGCATAGCTTAGAGTTTTCGAAATAGTAAAGAACGTAACGGGGCATGGGATGAAGAGACGTAAATAATAGAATCGTGGGAGACAGCCGTGAACCTCTTGCGGATGTACCGTTTCAGGAAGGAATGATGTTTTTTCTGTTTGCACTTTATTTAGTACCTCTTCTCGCCACTATAACTAAAGGACATAGTTAATTGCTGTTTTCATATTTTTTTAAACATAAAGTTCATAGTGATGGGTCGGGTCGGAAGGAACGGGTCCTCAAAAATAACTATTTCGTGCAGTCCACTGTTCCAAAAGGAACTGGTCCATCGTTCCAACTGCATTTTTTTGAAATTGTGGAAAACTTCCTTGTTGTTTTGATTTTAAAAAAAATTTTAAATCGTCAAAATTTAAATAAAACTACGAATTGCACCTGAAATTTAGAATTAAGAACTGTCGCTTCAAATATCAGAGCAGAGCACCCTGGGCTAATCGAAACTCTGCGTTTTCGGTTCGGAACGAACAACCGGATCAATTCACTCCAAAATCCGGTAATGTCGGTCCAATTCTCTGACGTTCCGGACCGGTTTGTTTAAAAATTATTAACTGTGTTCGGTGGATTGCTAAACATATTCTTGTCGAGCGTTAGATATGGTTATTCTCGTTCGTTCCATTATTATGTGCATCTAAAACTAAAAATATTTAAATATTAATATCTTTTCGGTCCAGAAATGATCGGACCGATTCTTTTCAAAATTTAATAATCAAATTGATGGTTAAATAATAATTTTTAACTGGCTAGAACATTTGAGTCTCGATTTTCTAGTTCCAGTCGATCATTCCACTATAGTAGCACCCTTTATGACCGGAACGGATGACCGGATTGTTCGAAAATCCGGGAATGTCGGTCTGACTGTCATATACTAACATATTTTCGTAAGAATGGCCGAACCGTAATTCTGTAACACAGCCAATAAGGATGGTAAAAGGTAAGTTTCTTATGTATTTCAAGTTTGGACCAAAGTTACCCGCCCGGATTCATAACAATTTCTAATTTTTTTTAACTAATGCCATTTTTTTTATTTTATAATATTTAACGAAATTGATTGCAAATTATTTCTATAAGTTCAATATTTAAAATGCAAGGTGATGTCAAAGTGTTTAAGTAGTTTTTGTGTGCAGCTTGTTTTATTTTCTCTTGTAAAAAGACTACGATTTGGAGAAATAAGTTACCCGCATTGACAGTATAATATATTTAATATCACACAATCGAGAAAAGTTTAATTCTTCATTCAAAAAACCATTATTCACATTTTCAGAAAAAACGCAAATAACTTTTTTATGACATCTGAAATTAATCAATGAGGCTTAAAATAATAAATTATTATATAATATTTTTTTAAAAAAAAATGTGGTGTTAATATAAGGGATAATTCAAATCTAAATAAAATACATTATTATAAACGGTGTGGTCCGTTTAACAATAGTTCCTGAATAAAAGTTATAAAAATTACATGTTAAAAAAATGTCCGAGTATAGTTCGTTCGATGAATAACTTATTAAGACTTTTTAAAATAGTGTAGACGAAATGATCGATAGAAGGCGCTGCTTTCGTATGAGTGACAAATAACAGGGGATGGGACAAAACATCTGGAAACAGCTTCAAAAAAGTGTTTGGTGATCGGCGAAAATTTTGTGACGACAGAAAATGGCGATATTATCCATTCTACGAACAATTGCTTAGTATTTTTTTTTTTATCTAACAGTCATTTAATGAGAACAAGCTCTTGGTAACGTTAATCAACCGCTTTTCTGCATTTTTCTTACCATAGTAAGCATAGCATTAATGAAACTCTTTAAGATTTTAGAATTGAAATAGAAGTGAGAATTCAGTACAATTGAATAACATAGACTGCTTTACGGATTCTCCTCAAACATCATTTGATGAAAAACTTGATTTTTTAGAAGAGGGAGTGATTGAAATCATCATAGATGTCCAGATGCTGATAGAGGTTTACTCAAAAATTCGATGGAAGCATTTTAAATTTGATTTTAAATGAAACGGTAACATCATGGTCTGAAGCAAGTAGATAGGACTAGCATAAGTTTTTCACAAAAGAAGGGCAAGTGGCTAGAATGTGAAGATACCGACTATTCCTCTGAATGTACTTCTGTCCTAGTTACAAGTCCTGCGCTTAACTTTTTTTTAACAATACCAATATTTTCATGAAATATTAACGTTATTTACTGCTAAATTTTGTTACCATTTCATTATTTAAATTTTGTTTTAAAAGAATGAATATCGTTGTAATTAACAATTTGTGTTAAAAATATATATTTGCAAACTTATATATTATCAGGTCATTTTTACTGTTATAAAAATTTTCAATTTGTTTACTAACTTATTAAAGCACGTTCTATCTGATATTTTCATGTTTTTTTTTTTTTAAAGTTATCGATATTCACGTTCCAATTTAATATGGTTCAAGAGACAGGGGCACCCGCCCCGCTCTCTTGCCCACTTGACGGCCCTGCTGGAGTCCATAAAATAGAGAAAATACAAAGATTATTTCTACTCTTTAAAACAAATAGTTTATGCTTGTAAAATTCTAATCTTTAAACTTCATAAAATGAATTTTATTTCATTAATTTCATGCAACACTATAGCCACATGACAGCCCTGCCCATATTTTATCGAAAACTTTAAATCTTAACCTAATTAAGTGTTATTATTGATATAAAGTAAGTAAAAACTAAAAAACGTCCACTAAAACTTAAATCACCTTGAAAAATAATTTTGGTCAGGATTTAGGGTCAAATACTCCACTGTGCGATCGATAGAAGGTGCTGCTTTCGTATGGGTGACGAATTTTGTACTTATAATTTTTATTATATAAGTGTCAATATTATGAAAACTGTCAATTTACCAATATGAGGTGTTATAGATCTGATGACAAAATTAAATTTTCATCCATTTCAGCATCCGTTAAAACTTCAAAATGTAGCTAAAATGCGCATGTTTACGAAATATTAGTGACGGAATCGTATTTCGGTAAGTCATTCGTCCTTTTTTTCTTAATAGAGATTCAATTTTTTTATACATTCATTTTCAAAAAATATGATCTATGTATTAAAACTAAGTGTCATAGAAAATCTATATAAACAAAGTAAAAAAATAATAATAATGGCATTTGAGTTTCTAAACATATATTATAGCCAATATTCATGTGACGTCCCGCTCAATGTTATGCTGCTGCTCCCGAACCACGTGCGTAATCCTGCTGCCATAATCCAGCTAAGAAACCAGTTCTAATCGGATTCCGAAACTATCCCCCGTCCAATCGCCCGATTAGGTTAAATGCAAAACCTACTATAAAAGCTTTGGCTCTTTTGTGATTTGTTGTATACATTGTTTTGTGTTTTTATATATCGTTTTATCAATTAAAAATCGCACAAAACTCTGTTTGTTTTTCATAATTTTTTTTTACAAATATTTGTTTTGAATCTTGTACATCGCTTTAAAGTTATATATTTATCTCTTATGAGTTTTGCATTTTATTAGTATATATTCTTCTGTTTTTTTAATATGAAGTAAACATCTGTAACTTTTAGTAGCTTAGAAAAGAATAACTTTTAATTTTGACAACTTACGTATATTCTGTATTTAAAACATAAATTAAAAACTGTTTATTTACAAAAATTGATGCGTAATCAACAATTTTTACATGTGCAAAATAACTCATTTAAAAAGTTTCAAATTGTAGATTTTTTTTTATATCCTTACAGCTTCACAACTTACTTCACAACAAAGATTTTATCAATCTAATTTTGAACTCAGAAAATAATTTAATTTTTATTAGAGTTGTTTGTTAATAGTGACTAAAGCTCTGTGCTATTAAATAAAATTCTACAAAATATCTGTTGAGCAGTGTAGTTTCCAATAAGTATCGAGATTCTTCTTGAATTCTTCTACTCTCTTCGAATGCACAACATAATCTGGTAAAGCATTTAATTCATTTACACAAATTTAAGATACTAATAACTTCAAAAATGTAAAGAAAGAGGGTTATTTTTTTTATTCTTGTCCTTTTCCCTGCATTATTATAATAGATTTTAAAGATTTTTGGTGACTTTGGTTATTGAAATATAGCTAAATAGGTTGTAAAGTTGAATTCAATTGGGGGGGGGGGGGGGAAACTGTTGTTTACATTTTCACAGTAACATAATAATGTTTTTTTAAAATCAAGTTTTAAGACAAGAATGCCCTCAAATCATTGTTTAAAATTAGTTTAAATTTGATGTGTTGTTAAATTTCCCATGAATTACTTCTATTAATATATTCAAGACTATAGTTTTAGTTTGAATTCTTAAATTGTGTGTTTGGATGTTGGTGTTTGTTCCCTCACCATTCCTTAGAAAACCTCAAGCAAATCCAATTTATATTTAAAAAAATATCCAAGTTCAATTTCTTGTTTGTCATATTCATACAATTAATAAAATGGGATAAATTATAGGCTAGGAAAATATATATTTACATTCTATAACATCACTTTCTTAGAAAAAAAAAACTTTCTCCAATATAATCATTTGATATTTACGTCTGAACTAGCCAACACTACTACTACTACTCCTCCTTGGCATTACAGCCCATGTTGGACTATGGCCTCACTAACAATTTTCCTCCAAAGCCTCCTGTCTCTAGCCTTTTGTTTCCAGTTTCGGACTTTTAGAGTCTTAAGGTCTTTCTCCACCTCATCAAACCATCTCTTAGTTGGTCTTCCTCTTTTCCTTTGTCCCTGGCACTGCCCCTTGAATATTTTCTTAGTGCCTCTGTCTTCCTCCATTCTTTCCAGGTGTCCCAGCCATTGTATTCTTTTTGCCTTTACATAACTGATTATATACTTTTCCTTAAATAGTCTTGAAATTTCGAAATTAAATCTCCTTCTCCAAAGATCTCCTTCCTTGACAGGTCCAAAAACAGTTCTAAGAATTTTCCTTTCCCATGTAATCAGCATTTTTTCTTGTTTTTGCGTTAAAGTCCATGTCTCTGATCCATAGATAGCTGTTGGTCTGATTATAGTTTTATAAACCTGAAGCTTTGTCTTCCTCGTCAACTAGCCAACACACACGAAACAAAAATACTTATTAATATTAAGGCTAAGCCAACACTACATCGAAGATCATTATCATGATCCCATTATACGCTTTAGTGGTATTGAAACTAAGTATGGTAGCCTCTGTCTGCTTTTGTTGCTTTCATGCACGGTTTGGCGAAGCCAAGCTCAGGTGGATACGGCCGTGTTTTGTGTAGAAAATAATTAGAGAGAAATTTATCAAAATGCTTGTGTAAATACAGAATTTTAATGAAGATAATTTTACTTTAAATCAAATACGATAATGATTGGATTATCTAAGTTTATGCAGTCATATACATAATTACCACTGGCACTCAAATATCTTCACATTAAATTATAAAAAATAAAAGTATAACTGTACATATTTTAGAACAAATGGATGGCCTCTTGTTTTCATTTTTATTGTACTGCATATCATTGGTTGTTTCGGTTTCACGTACTGCGATTTCATTAGTTGCTTCTGTTTCATTCTCAAAATGACCGATATATAGATAAAAAGATTTTTTTTTCTTTCTATGCAAGCTTTATTTAACAATGTTTTGAACAACCAACAACACAGCAAGAAGTTGGCATTTAAAAACATTTATTAACTTAACATAAGTAAATTATTCGTAGAAAACTCATTTTCGAATACCAAAACATAAGTAATTCCAGAAAAATTAAAGCAAAACCGTTAAAGCAAACCGTGTTGCCATCCACGACGTGAAACAATCCCATTCAAAATCATAAGGTTAAGAAACTTACAAGAAGAATTTTATAGAATTTTCAAAGGAGGAGAAAGTACACTACAAAGGCTAAAGTCGTAAGACATATTAAATAAATATTAATACACCAGCGCTTAGGGGGATTAGTTTTGAAATACTTAAATCTTGTTTCTATGTGATTTTCTTGCAGCGTCAAAAGCAGGGCAGACGTAATGGAGTATGGATCTGATCATGGTATGTCATTTGCTTTGTTCTGGTGGGAAGGGTGGAGGGGAGGATGGAGTTTCTTCCCAGGGCATGATTACCAAATAGGCAAAGTAGGCAGTTGCCTACAGGCCTCGTCTATTTTAAGGGCCCCTAAGCATCCAAAGGCCCGCTTAGAATATTTTTTCCCGAATAGCCTTTAACGTCAAGTGGTTTTTTTTTAAGTCCTCAATATTCGTAACTTTCGTTATTAGTTCTATAATGATAATTAAGAAAAAAGGAAGAAGTAAGAGAGCGACATTTTTGGCTGAATAACCAATAGGATAGGAATATTATTGAACCAGCGGTTGAGCATAGCATAAAAAAGCAACCCCAGGCAGGGACCGACTTACAACTTTCGGGGCCTTGGACTTTAGCAAATTTGGGGGCCCCCAAACATACCTCTATAAAATATTCGCGTGTACTTTTCTATATTTCAGTGTTTACGAAAAAAATAGCCGAAATAACTTGCTTGAAAAGCATGCTTAATCCCCCCAAAATAAATATATTTTATGAGTTGATTAATTCTTAGTTTAAACACAATTTCATCAAAACTTTTGTTCATAAATTTAATTTTTTTGCACACTTCATATTAAAAATTTAAGTTTGGGGGTAGAATATTGAGCATAAATGCTCATGAGAAAAATTTGGGGCCCCCTTATAGTGAGGGGCCAAGGGCACGTGCCCCGATTGCCCTGCCGGAAATTAGGCCCTGACGCCAGGAGCCAGAGGGCCCCGTTTAAAACCTTTGCCAACAGGCCCTTACACTGTTTAATCCGGCCCTGTTTCTTCCTGTGATGGGGCAGTCGCGCTGGAGGCGGCTTGTGCTTTCTTTACAGTCTTGTCTTTTCAATGTGGTATTACCAGGTCATTTGTGCAGCGTGGTGTACTACAAGGTATTTCACTCGGTTGGTGATTGGTAATGTCTGTATTATTGATGTGTTTGGTTGTGGTTGTGTTTCTTGAAAATGATGGCTTCGCTCTTGGGGCGGGGTATATTTTGACCTTTCAATCTTCGCTCCATTCCGTGATATTGTCCAGTGAGGCGTAGGTGTTGTTGATGGCAGTTTGTAGTCTTCGTGATAACGATGACGTAAACATTTGTAAATTTCGCTGTGATACATGTTGGTGATGTGGGGACAGCCGCATTATTTCGAGTTATTAAAATTTGAATTTTGCATTTTTTATAGCTAACGTTGTAGTATGAGAACTGCAAGCAACCAAATTAAGTTTCACATTTCAGTTATAAAATGAAAATTTTAAAACCATTAAAACGAAGAATTTAAAACATTAAATACAATTTTTTTAGACCAAACAGTCTCAGTCAATTCTCCGTTCAAATTACAATGGCTGACTTTTCATGCGAAGTAAATAGGATGGGAGAATCTAAAAAGAGTGCCCTCTATCGGATTTAAAGTACCAGGGAGTCGGTTTCTGTTTGCGCATGATCCGCTACCTCTTCTTACCGCTATAATCACGTGGTTTCAAGATATCTCCCAGCATAATCTTTACTTTCTTGGTATATTATCTCCTCTACACTGCTGGAATCAAATGGCTTTCAGTCAGTATTAATCTATCGCTAGCATATGAAGCAATAGCGCGTTTACGTTCTTTTGTTATTGTAGCTTCAAAAAAATATAGATCAAAATAAAGACGGATGTTATTTTGCATCACGTAATAGCATATTCGAAATGCAAGGCTTATCCCAACTCAACTTGCATAATACAACACTTCAAATTTTTAATTTGTCCATATTTACATCGCTGAAAATAGGAAGAGGTCGTTGTTTATCAACATGATCTTTACAAACCCATCCTTCTTCGTCATATATTTTTCGTAATTGGAAGTTAGCATGTTTCAATAATTTATAGGTTTAATTTTTAGCTTTTTCATACTGATTCGAGAAAGCAGTATCAAAATAGTTGCCAGTTCGATTTATTTATATTCCAAAGCGAAATTGCAATATATGAAGCTTGATATTGATAAAAAAAAACGCCACCTCGACAAACCTTAAAATAAATTAAAAACCTTAAAATAAAAGTTTAAAATAAATAAACCTTAAAATAAAAGTTTAATTTGTTTTATGTACAAGTAACAAACGTTTTAATATAAGAAATTAACTAATTAAACCGGTGTATTTTTTAAGAATTTTATATTAGAATAATAGTTAGAATAGAGCAGAGGGAATAACAGGATAATAACTCGCGCGAAAATTTATTTTGTAAGTTGGGAGGAAATATATAGTTTACTAAATTTATGTAAAAGAAAAATATTTTTAAAAAAAAACATCAGCTTCAGCACTTACTACACCAAAAAAAGCATAATTAAAAAGACCAATTGAAGAAATGGCTAGTTTTGACGTACGGAAATCTTTCTTTTAACATTAAAATTTTATCAAAAAAAATATATATATTTTAAGTTTCTCTATAATTTGATTTAAAAAGTCCCAGTTTCGTTATAAAACCCCTTAGCGAATATTTTATTCATACTAAGACATCAGTAAACATTATTAAATCAAAAACTAAAGAAAACATGTTCAAATATCTGTAATAATTAAGTTCGTACTGATTTATTTTGAGCTCGAGTTGAGAAGTTTTCCCTTCAATTCCGACGCAGTTTCCTCCATGTTCCTGTTTGAAACGTCCTGCCCTGGATTTTGCAGTTGCGTGAGTCATTTTATCTTTCTTCTTTTTAAGTTCAGTGTGGTTAGACACATTGACACCGAATCGGGGATAATCCCCATCGGGATCGGCTTTCTGCGGCACTAAGTTGAACGCTTCGTTCCGTTTGGTACCGAGTTTGTGATGGCGTTCTTGGAGCAGAACTTAGCTGAGCAGCTAAGAAGACTCGAGGACCCTGGGACTCCAGCCGTGCACCTTCCTTCAACAGAAGAAGCCCTTAGCCTCATCAAGATCAAGCAAGACTTCCTCACTAACTTCACTGCCAGCATCAACAGCCAACCTAACGACCAGATCAACCCCAAAGCCACCGAGATTTACATCGAGAATGAACGACATATCAGAGCCCTCACCCAAACCCTCCAAAGAAATATGGACCCTGAACTTTTCACCCATCTTATCACCGACCATCTTTCCCGTACCTCTTCTGCATCCACCCTTCTCTTTGGAAGATCCGGAGTGGAGCACCACACCCCTTCAGAGCCACCTAGCGGCCAAGCTACCAAGCCCGTTCCAATTTTCTCTGAACCAATTGAAGGCGACAACCTAACGTCATCGCTCCACCCTCTGCCAAACTCAAACCAGCAACCCATCGACGCCCATCTTCAGTCTCTCCCACCCTCTCCAGAGCCGCATGTAAATGACCACCCTTGCCTTGCCACCCCCTCCACGAGCTATGACTCCAATGCCATGGAGACCCAATAATGGACCCAACACCGCAATACCCTAAAGAGGAAAATACAAGAGTCACCAGCGTCGAACACCTTCCCAGCCACCCCACCAAATACTAAATCCTCAACCCAAACGAGAAACTCACTGATGACGACCAAGACTTCCAGGCAGTGTCCTCCGGCCTCACTAGCAGAATCCCACCACTAATTATCACCAACCCTCAGTTCAAATGGGTGGACTTCCGAAAACAACTCAAGTCCAACCACCCTGACGAAAGTTTCAACGGCAAGGCCTCAGGCGAAAACTTCAGACTGCAAATGAAAACCCCAACTGGATACCGCCTCGCTGTCGCCCTCCTAAGATCCAACGGAATACAATATAGCACGTATGGATTTAAAGAAAACAACCCCATCAAGGCCGTTGTCCGAAACATCCCTTCCGACATCCCCACCGAAGAAATCAAACAAGACCTCATAGACCAAGGCATCCCCACGCAGAATGTCCACCAACTCAAGAAGTCTGACTGGAAAAAAAAGGTTCCCTTGCCCATCTTCTTTATTAATGTCGACAGAAACGACGGAGGAAAAAAGATTTTTCAAGTAACGGAGATTCTCAACATCAAGGTCCAGGTTGAGACCTATCATAAAGGTGACAACATCACGCAGTGCCACAAGTGCTACGGTCACTCCCAAAACCACTGCAACAATAATCCCCGCTGCGTTAAGTGTGCCGGACCCCATCTTACAAAGGATTGCCTACACAAGACAAGAATGCTAACTCCAAAATGCGCCCTATGCTCCGGACCCCACACCGCGAATTTTCGACTTTGCCCCAAACGGCCACTCACAGCTTCACAACGTGACCAACGACCTGAACAGGTCACTCCATCTGCAGCCCAACAGCCTCCACCAGCTCCACTCACAACCCAGCAAACCCCACCTCCACCATCTGCTACCCAACAGACCTTCACACCACCCACCTCAGTCAACCCTCCTGCTCCCCCACTAAGAAACGCCTGGAACCGACCAGCACGACACCCCACAACCAACACCCCTGGCCAGACACCACAGCTGCAGAACAATCCCCCATCATCAGATCAAGCCTGCAACACCTCAACCCAAAGCACCTCCACTTTCGACATCAAACACTTGTTCACGATGCTGAAAACATATTGGCAGCGCTTCAAACAAGCCAAGGATATGATGTCAAAATTAGATATCGGGTTCGAAGCCGTCCAAGAGTTCATCACACTCATCAGCTATGAATAATATCCACAACACCAGGAGCACCTGCCACCTTCAAGCTACCTCAACTGCGGTTTCGTCAACATCAATGGACTTCCAAGACAGATCACTGAAATGAAAGAATTCATACAAGAAAACAACTTAGACATAATGCTTATTAACGAGACCCACCTCGGACCCTGCCACAAAGCTAAAATCATCAACTACACAATACACAGAAAAGACAGAAACACACATCGAGGTGGAGGCAACATCATCTACACCAGAAGACAACTCAAGACAACAGACTACGATTTTCCCAACCTCCAAAGCATTGAAACATGCGCCATCATCTTAGAAGACAGAAAGCTAGGCAAACTTTTATTTGTATCAGCATACAACAGACCTGCCAACATACTCAGCACCCAAGATCTCACTACAATTTTCAGTACTGGCTTCCCCACTATCTTTGCAGGAGACCTAAATAGCAAAAGCACAGCCTGGGGCAGCCGTGTTACCAACCCAAACGGCGAGATCCTACAAGAATTTCTCCTTAACGAAGGCATCACCATTCACGCCCCTGACGAACCAACTTATTATGCAAATTTCAACGGCCACGAACCTGATATTCTCGACATCGTCCTCACCAAAGATGTAGAATGCAACCCAAACTTACGTGTAAAGAACTGCCTCAGCTCTGACCACCTTCCTATCACATTTACACTCTACGGACCTGAAAGTCCGCTCGCCAAAACCCCACAAATTACAGACTGGGAGAAGTTCCACGTACTGTCAAGCCAGAACATTGCCATCAACGCACCTCTCTCTACACCACAAGACATCGACCATGCAGTCCTCACCTTCACCATAAAGACCATTCAAGACATCAAAACCTCTACAAGACCAGCTAAAGATCACAAGCCCCGACTGCCCCCCGAACTTAGATCTGCAATAGCCCGGAAAAATAAAGCACAACGAGTCTATCAGAGAACCTTCCACCCTTTACTTAAAGCACAGATGAACAAAGCAAGACGTGAAATCAACGCACTGCTTCTCCAATATAGGAAAGACCAGTGGGAAGAAACAGTTACCCACCTCTCCACCAGAGACAACTCAGTTTGGAGAATGAGCAGATCTCTCAAGAACCAACCCCTTACTATCGGACCAGTACAAGGACCAACCGGCTTAACATATACTGAGAAGGAAATGGCCGAAGTCTTCGCATCCAGCCTCGAGAACCAGTTCCAGCCGCACACCTATCTTGCAAACCCAGATTACAACTACTACATTTCCAACTATGTCACAAATTTCCTAAATAGCCCACCCACAGACACCATCCAATTCACAACCCCATCAGAAGTCAGTAAAGTCATTAACAATCTTTCTGCCAAGAAAGCACCGGGCTTCGATACCATCCCCAATAAGGCCCTCAAATACCTCAACCGTAAACCAATTGTCCACATTACCAACATCCTGAACGCCTGCCTCAGAGCCAAATATTTCCCCACCATCTGGAAACAAGCAGCAGTAATTCTCTTCAAAAAGCCAGGCAAAGACCCGAAAATAGCTGCCAACTATAGACCTATCAGCCTCCTACCCACTCTCTCAAAAGTCTTCGAAAAAATCATCCATTCCAGACTCAAGAGCCACCTGGACCGTCATGACATGATCAGCACCAATCAGTATGGCTTCAGACACGGTCACAGCACAACACACCAAGTCCACAGAATCATTGAATATATCTCAAACAGCTTCAACAACAAAGAATGCGTTGCCGGTGTTTTCCTCGACATAGAAAAAGCATTTGACAGTCTGTGGCACCCAGGAATTATTTACATGCTCATTCAGAATGACGTCCCTCCTACACTTGTCCACCTCCTCGCATCATTTCTAAAGAACAGAACATTTCAAGTCAGAATAACAGATACCTACTCCTCCATCAGATCCATACGTGCTGGGGTGCCACAGGGCAGCATTAACGGACCTCAACTCTTCAATATCTATATCAACGACTTCCCCTCCACACCAAGATGCATAATAGCCCAATTCGCAGACGATACGGCCATCCTCTCGAAATCCAGGAGGTCACAAACAGCCATTACTTATTGCCCTTGACGAAGTTACCGATTGGTGTAAAGACTGGAAAATCAAAATCAACCCTTCTAAAAGCGAGTCGATAATCTTCAAGAGAAACAGAAATTCTGCCATCACATCCAAGCCACGATTCAACGGTACCGAAATCCTCATTTCCAATGTTGTCAAATACCTAGGTGTACACCTAGACTCTAAACTCAACTTTAAAGCTCACATCGAGAAGAGCATTAGAAAAGCTCAAGTAGCATCTATTGCCCTAAACCCAATAACTGGCGGAAACTCAACTCTCCCGACCAGAACAAAGAGACTGCTTTATCAAACAATGATTAAACCTGCAGTCCTATTATATGCATGTCCAGCCGAAGAGCTCGTAATACGAGCACATACGTGAAATAGTAAATTATGACTCTACTACAGACCAACCCTTTAAAAGGCCATGTACTATTCACCATAACTCAAATTGGTGAATAACACATAATAACTGTTTATAGCTATTGTATATATATATATCTACTAATTCAGCTGCAGCAGAAGCTGCACTTTGAGACTAAGAGTCCCTCCGTCCCCAATGGGGTTACCTGCGATGGAAGTTTGGAGGCCCACGGGTCAAAACTGATGTTCAAGTACGATACGAGATACTGTATTAATTACTGGACAGATGAACAAGAAAAAACCAAACATAAAGTCTTCGAAATGAGTTTTTACACGATAGGCTTTCAAAAAGTCAAATCTCGAAACATTTGACATTTCTCTTCAGCTCAGCATCGGGATTATTATTAGTTCCCCTTTATTATCGACCATTGACTTGATTATTAAATCACTGGGCGACATAAGTGCCGCCCAGTCTCTACGTTAAAAAAAGAGCTGTAAAATTAACTCTAAAAAAGGATACATTTAATTGAAAAAGAATTTTTTAAAATAATATAAATAAACTTTCCGAGTATATATAATATAAGTAATATTTTCTTACCTTAATTTCTAAGAACAATGCAGTGTTTTAATTTCAGAAAAATCATTAAAAATGTTATAAACCTTAGTTTAGTATAATTATAAATATTAAAAAAAAACTATAAAAAAAATTAGAAAAAGGTGGAAAAGCACGTCTGCCTCTTTAAAACACCATGTAAAAGTAATTATTTAAAATTAAGTAAAATACGTAATTATCCAGCAGGCCGATTTACTTGAGATCGTGTGGGACATTCGTTGATGGGCTTGAAATCTCTTCAGATGAGCAGCAAAGAGCAGAGTATTTCTACACTACAACAATAAGAGTCCACATCCCGAAGCCCCCGTGTGGTCCCTATTTTTTATTGCCTAAACAATCCTACTTTATGTGATCTTTATCAACAGCATTCAAAGAGAGTAGCGAAAATTCTCTCACGACATGCTTAGAAGGAATGTCAAGGGGCAGAAAAAGAGGGGGTGGACCACCTCTCAAAGAGCCTGGAGCGAAGAGTGCAATGCCGTTTTGAAGGAGAACACTTCTGGATTATTTTTTTATTGTTAACAAAATAAAATTAGACTATAATACGGGTTTTTGAAAGGGGGGGGGGGGCAGAGCTTTTTGTAGGAGGGGGCTAAAAGGAAAACTTCAAAAAATGACAGGGGGGTCATCTGACCCCTTGACTTCCCCCCCCCCCTGGATCCGCGCCTGAGTGGCTAACATAACGCCCCTATATATATATTACAACTAAACCACACTTTCGTATGTTTTGTGGCTTATATGTTTCAAAACAGAACCTTTCGAGTTAGAAATGCAATAACTCCATGAGCACAATTTACATACACAAGAAATAATCTCATTTTACCAAAAATACCAATCAAAAGCAAAGAAATGCTTATTAATGTTTACAATTTAAAAAATATATGCATTCTGCACACAATTTTTAAAAGTCTATTTTATTTTAATCATTGTTATAAAAAACTACCACTAACCAAACTATCGTGTATAATATATTCAATATAAAATTCAAAATCGAATGATATTAATTGTCGAACATCAGGTCATAGCTCGAAATCCCATTTGGGATTATCTTCCCAAAATTTGTGGCAAGATCTCCTAAATAAGTATGCCTTTATCCATCATTTGGAATCGGTATGCATTTGAGCTATGACATGATGGTCGTTTTTTCCCACGACCAACCACGTTTACAATTATTAAAATAATTTTTTGATAATTAACATCTTACTAAGTTACCTTTCGGGGGGCGTCCACAAATCACGTGATGCTATTTTGACGATTTTTCTCCGCCTGGTGATATTCTTTGTCCCCCTCCCCCGCAAAAGTTTTCAAAACTCGTATTTTTGAAAGTTTTGACTTGGATATTTGATAACCGGAAAACTTCGAAACGCATACTAATCAATGTCCAACCCCAAACTTGAGGGAGTGTCTGAAAACAGCAGTTGCAGGGTTGCCACTGACTTTTAGTTTTAAAATAGTTGCTTTAGTTGCCAAAAAAACCCAAAATAGTTGCTAAAATAGTCGCCTGAAATCAACACAATAGTAGCAAAAAATAGTTGCCAGTATCTGTAAAAAAGATATTTTAACGAAAATATATTGCCATTTAGGGTTAAGGAAATATACCCTGAAGAATCTAGTAAAACTGAAAAGTATTTAAATAAACAACAAATACTACAATTAAAAATTTATTTTGTGATTTATGATATAGTACAAACATAACAATATTGTTACTTAGCTCAACTTAAGAATACTAGAGCCTCAAAATTTAGCCTTGAATAGAACGCTAAGTTCAGTGAAGCCTGAAGACCACAAACAGCGCTGTGCCGTGGGGCCAAGGTCACCGGTCGTTTTTTTTTTTTACATTTGAAGCTGGTTGACAGAGCTGCCCTGTACCAAAGCTACACTATGCAAAGCACGCATCACACCACGAACTAACAATTAGGCATCATTGGCAGATATCGGAAATAGATACTAATCTTATTTCATCTTCAGAATTTAACTGCTTTTGTGTCTTTATTTTTTAAAAATAGCATCTGAATCTTAAGTTTTATTGAAATTTAGTTTTAGGATAGGGAATTCTTTTCATATTTTTTTGTCCAAAATTTCTCGGCTAATATATACGGTAGATAATTTTTGAGTTTAAAACTTAAGTTGTAGATCGGTCTTGCCTTTCGTGATTTCATCGGTTGTTTCGGTTTCATTCTAAATGCGCAATAAAATCTTTATTCTAATAATTTTTAATCTAATATTTAAGATATTTTATAATTAGCAATTTTTAAATATTTACAAAAAAACTATTCTACAGATTACAATACAATAAATTACACATCGTAAAAAGAACGATATTAGGACAAAGACGACGAAACGAACAATGGAATAAAAACTGTCCAAAATTATTTTGCAACTATAATATTTTTATATTTGGAATAATTAGATTAAATTGTATTATGTAAAACGGCTAAAATACGCTAACTCTCTGATCATAATTATTTTTCTAATTTTTTGGAATGAATAATGACACTAAAAATATATAAAATTTTGTCAGTTATTCAGTAGGAATTTTTGATACTTTTTTTACTTTTGGACTTTCCGTTTCATTTCCCTAGAAAAAATGACCGCAAGTAAAAGAAAAATATTTTTTAAAAAAAAAGGTAAAAATTCTAGGTTAATTATAAAATTTCTGCACTTTCGTTTTCTGTCCCGTTTGTTTAATATCGCCCAAATTTGAGCGATTATTTTTATGATGAGATATCATAAAAATAATCGTTCATAAAGATATTTCAGGATATGAGACAAAACATAGAATGAATATTTTAAAATCGCCGTATCACTATAAAAAAAATTTTAAAAAAAAGTAGACAATTGGTTCTCTTTAATTTCATTTGCGGTGCAAACTTCAGAAATTGCTAAAAATATAAATAAAATGAGTAACTTTTTTTATGGCAACTTTTCAAAACATGTTTAAACTTCCGAGTTTTTCAAAATACGTTTAAAGTTCCGTTTTATAAAGAGTCAAAACAAGTTTCGAAATCGAAATATCCAAAATAATATTTTTATAAAACACAAGGGGAAAAGAACCAGTCAAACTACTTTTTCTCCTGAAAGTCAGTCAGACCACAGGTGGGTGGTCATGTGACCACATACGACGTTACTGTCAAAGAAAATTTTTCCCGCACATTATTAGTTCTACCAAAACTAAAATATATCACGGAAAACAAGCTAAAATATATCGCGGAAATTGAAAATAGTTGCTAAATAGTCGCCAAAATGCTTAAAATAGTCGTTTTTGGTCACTTTTTTATTAAAATAGTTGCCATAGTCGCCTACCCCTTGAAAATAGTTGCTTTTTAGTAGCCAGTGGCAACCCTGCAGTTGCATCATCTGATGATGGTGGGAAAGTACTTAAAAATCATACGATACACATTTTGTGTACTTTTCGGCCATGGGTAGGAAAACTGCAGCAACCACAACAATGAATTGGATCATTTTTGTTCTGATATAGTATAGTCTTTCAGTATGCCTTATTGCAGTTTGGAGTTATTTAATGCCTGCAACAATGGTCCAAGTCATTTTTGTCTAGACTGTGGTTTACCTGCCCTGCCCACGCCAGTTTTCCTTTGTCAAATGTGAAAATATTTTTAACACATGTTCTTTGATCCAAATTGAAACTAATAATAAAGAAAACAGAAATAAACGAATGCCAATAGAATCTATATAAAAGAACGTATCTTTTTTTCCATTAGCACTTTTAAGAATGGTACGGAAAGCCACGATAAATGTTACTTAAATTTTGGCCAAATCTTGCGTATTTAAGTCCAGAAACAAATTTTACTGGAATTTAACTATAACTCCGTTGTTTTGCAATTTACACTGAAATTTTGCAGTGAAAAAATCATGATTATTGACGCGACCCCCCCTCCCCCCCATGCGAGATTGTTTGATATCCGGCTCAACCTTCTCTAAATAAGTCATGTAATTTATGGGCGCCCCTCTTGACCAATTAACAAAAAGTCTTAGTAATTTTATACCAGTCAGTACTGTCAAATGAGTAGTAAATTTACAGTTCTAATTTTTTTTAGTGAAAGTAATCGTACAATTTTAAAAGTTTTTTTTATTATCACAATACACGGGCAATCATAAGACAGTAGCAGTAATAAAAACTTCACAAAATGTACTAATACTGTTACATATATAATAAAGGAGCTGTAAACATTTAAGTGTGCATTATGCATAAGGAAATATTTCAAAGTTTTTAAATATTAGAGACTTTAAAATCAACTTATTTTAGAATGGTTATTGAAATGTAGAAGAAAAATATGTTAACTGAAAACATTTTGTTTAACACATTTTTCTTCTTTAAAATGGCAGCATTTTTTCTTCTTTAAAATGGCACATATTTGAATTGGTTTGTTTCAAATGATGTTTCATGTTTGTTTCATGTAGTTATTTCCAGCATTTCCTTCGAAAGGTGCTGTTTTCATGTGACATTGATTCACCAATCAAGGCTCAGGAAAGAATTTATTTCCATTCACCATTTCTGTTGCCACGCAAGACTTGAAACGTGCCAATTGTTGAAATACTATTGTACACAAGCATAAAATACAATAATTTTAAACAGTAAACGATAAGAACAAAGCAATTTAAAATTCCGATAAATAACATCTTTTTAAGCAAAATCACATACATAAAGTAATAATACAATTACAAAAACAAATTTTAAAAAATATAGATTTTAAAAATAAAATATATTTAATGAATATAATACAAATACCTTTAAATAGAATATGAAAATGTAAAGATCAAAATTAATATGAACATTTTTGTGTTTAGACAGAGATTCTTCAGATAAGTACTTATGCTTTATTTATCAATATATACATATAAATTTTTCCTTTTAGTAATTACGATATAGCATACAGTGTCAAAAAAATCAGTCCCTATCAAGTAAAATTAGTTTTAAAAAAAATAATAATGACACAAGCCATTTTCATTCTAAAACACTCTTCTATCAATACTATAGGATGACCAGACATACTGCGCTTCACAGTACAGATCTCAGATCTACTTTTTTGGTTTTTGTCCTCCTTGTTTCAATGACGGTGAATGTTGAATGGCGACCTAAAATATGCAAAATGTCCTGCATTTTGCGTGACGATTAAAATGTCTATAGGAACCATAAGCGGGATATTTTTTTTGCTGACAATCCCTAACCAAACCAGAATTAAGTAAGAGAACTATGATGTTATATACTTTCAACTAAGTCAATCAATCGGCAATCTCTTAAAAATGACAAGCAGAGCATTTTTACCAAAAATGTTAGTAATTAGTTTAAATTTTTATGTATTCTAAACTGTCCAAATGGTTTGCAGCATATTACAAGAACTTACTCGATTACAAAACTGAAACAACAACAATGCTATAAAATGAACCGTGATGCTGTGAAATTATCTTGATTATCTTTTGTTTTTGAGCCTCTTTAACCAGCCTTCAAAATTAGATAAAGAAATTTAGGAGCAATCTGTGCGACTAACTTAAACAAGTAGGTTTGTTACAGAATCTGTCACTTCAACCGCTTCCACAACAAAAAAACACTATTTATACACCTCAGAAAGAAATTCGCAAAACAGGGCTTTTAGCTAATAATTTATTTCTAATTCAAACTTTTAAACGCCAAAATTAACTATTTTTATTAATATTCTTTCACAAATTAATAATTACTCATCATCGTTTGCTAAATTTGTTTGAAATTCGAAGAATAATGATGCATTTTTTTTAATGAATATCTTTTAGTCACCACAATTTCTCATGTTCATTAACTTTCTTTCGAAAAAGAGAATAAATCTATAATAATAAAAGAAAGAGTCTGTGTGTCTGTGTGTTTGTTTTCGGATCGTAAAAGACCTACTTATACTGTCCTCAGAAATACGAAATTTTCAAGATACATTCCCTTTAATACCAACGTGTGCACCTGAGGCTTAGATTTTTCATATTTGTTCAATTTTTAGAGAAAATTCGAATTTTCTGAAAAAAATACACCACTTTCGCTCAAATCCGATAATTTTTTCTCTTTCCTGATGCCATCGGCTGAAAAAATTAAATAAAACTTTTAACGAAAAAATTTAAAATTCAAAATGTTTATTTTATTCTTTTGCCATTACTTTAAGAAACTAAATTCATTATTTGAAAAATAATTGACATTTTTCAAGTGACGTAATTCCGCCATTCTTCATTCTTGGATTTTATTGTGGGTTTATTTGATGATTTTTTCATTGGATTTTTCTGTTGACTGCATGTATGCATATTTAAGCAATAAATGTATAGTTAAGCTATTACTGAACTATGATGGTTAATAAAGGCCATCGCACTAGAGCTATTAGTGTTTTATGTCTTTATTTTTTCGCCAAATACGTTGCCAAACTCGCCAAATTATTAACTAAAATTCGCCAAATAGGCATTTTATAAATAATTTATAAGCTGGTCGGTTGTTCGAAGGTCATTGTGATAGAGCTGTATAATGGGTGTGGGTAGCTATATCTATTTTCTCGCCAAATTATTTCCCAAAACGCGCCAAAGGAGCTAAAAGGTTTTATGTATTTATGAGGGAATTGTGATGACATTTATGAGTGCATTTTATAGCGTATTTTTCATTTTGGAATTTTAAGGCAATGAAACGGGATTTTATAATTTATAACGAGCGGAAACAATAATAAGTTTATGATCCTATAACAGGGTATATGGTACACATATTTGGAATATATTTGATATTTTTTTATTCCGTGCGAAGAACGGGTATAAGTTTGCTAGTAATTAGTAAAATTGATACTTTGAAAATAAAAGCAAACTTTTGCATATTTTTTTATTCAAAGTTAGAATTTGCTATGCATCTTTCCTCATACATATATAATGAACCATCAAAAGTACTATTGTGATATGACATCAATCCAAACTGAGTCATATCGCATAGATATTTTTTATTTTAAATAAATTTTCTCTTGCGTTTGACGAAATGGCAACAGTGAAAATATTGAATGAAAATGGAATTTGCATGTTATTTCAATTTAGATTAAATTTTTAGTTATTTAAATTTTAAATATAACTAATTAAAAAATACTAATGAAATTTGGGATGTAGCCTAATCTAATTTTTTGCTTTAAAATGACTTATCCCACTTGTTTGTGCGACTGGCGGTTCGTTCTGTGAAAGTGGGTGACATACAGACGGACGGACTGAACGATTATAATACCTTCCACTTTTTACGTTATAACGTAGTGTGGAAGCTAAAAAGTAGGAGCAAATGCTCAATACCTAGCATTATTTTTAATTCTGAAAAAAATTTAATTCTTCCCATTTTTGGAGTCTACAGTGCCCAACTGGATGATTTTAAAATTTGTTTATTTTATAAAGTTCAAAGTTTTAGAATATGTAGATCAAAGTGGTGCGATTTTAGGACTACCGAATTTTTGAGATATGATCACAGCAATGGTTTGAAAAATTTAGGATCGGTGAAGATTACTAATTTTAAGATACTTATTTTCGGCAAAATTGTAGAAACCACAGATATAAAAAGTTAGAATTGACTATTTTTTGAAAAACTATAGTCGCAATAACTGCGACTAAATTTATTTTGTTGCAAAATAAAAAAATTATTGCATTTTGCGACTAGTGACCATGAATTTTTAACCCTGTTTTTTACACTGTACTGCATTGATGTTGAAAATATCTGGCCATCCTAAATACAGACATTTAAGATCTTAAGTCTCTACCGCACAAAATTGCTGTAAATGCTTATGGATATTAATCTGCTATGTGCTTTTACTTATGAGGCTGAACATCAAATTTATACACACAATTTTATTACTTATTCATTTTGGTCAACAGACCTGCAGAACTCATGCTATTCACAAACATTTTACGTTCCCTTAAAAACCAATACAAAGCTAAAAATATCACATTCTTTAATATACACTAGCATACATGGAAGTATAAATTAATTATACCATTTTAATACTTTAAAAATATCCTCACAAAAATTTACAATTGCATATCGCACAGAAAAGTGTTGTAATTCCTACTGATTAAACATAGGAAATATGTCACTTTTCTACTCACAAACATCCACCTCTTTTAATTTTATTTTAAATTCGATGTTCTTCAACCACTAAACAGGTTTTCTTCTTCTAAGAGTTTGATTTTAAGTATGACTATTAGCATCCTTCCTGACTTGTGTTGTCCGTTTAATTGTTAATAAATAATAAAATTATGTTCAAAACTTTGACTCTACTTCATTTTCTATCCAAAAGATCCAACCAAATGAAATGCATGGCAAATATTAGTTTAATTTTGATTGAAAAAAATAAAACATAGTTTAATAACTAATTAAGACCACAAATGATGGAATGATTCTTTAACTATAATTTTCTAAAACTAATCCTCTTGTTAACATACCTGCCAACTGTCGCTCTAGTGCGATGTTATTTCAACCAGCCTGGAATCGCTCCGGATTTAACCAAGAAAAAATCTTGATTCAATAGTTAAAAAAAATTTCATGCTTCCCCCTTTGAAAAACTGTCAATCATAGGACATGGAATTTCAGAAAGTTAAAAATCCGGTATTGTCAGGTAAAATCCAAAGAGTAAGCAAGTCTGCAATAGTTATATATTATTTTTGTACCAATGATTTAAATTATTTTTATAAACAATTTGAATAATTGTTTGCATTGATACTTAAGCTTTTAAATCTTACCTATAAAAATAAGTTATCTATTTTGCCTAAATTTTTTTTTACATACAGTTAATGCCATAAACATTACTATGAACATTTAAAATAAATAATTATGTAAATATTTGTTGTCATTAAATACATTTAAAGCAGTTTCTAATAACTTTCAAGTCGAAACTTGCAATTATCATTGTAAATAAGTAATTCTAATCGAAATGTAAATACTTATCTTATCCAAAAGAACTGTAACTTGCCTAAGTAGACAAAATGGGAAAAAAATTCTAATTGCAGAAAATATAATCTAATTCCAGGCAATATTCACTGATCAATAAACAGTTATTATAGTACATCATCCTGCTTTAAATACTAGTTCTATTCAACCAGTCGACTACAGGGCCTGGTCCAAGGAGCCAAGCTTCAAATATTAATTCAAGAGCTTAAAAAATAAAACTTCGAATTTGCAACAGTTGTAGTTCTATGCGATTCTAAATAATATTTTTTCCTAACACAAACTACTCGTAGTATAAATATATAAAATGAGAACTATAGATAATACCTAACAACAAAATTGAATCTGTGAGAAAGAAAAAAAAATGCGCAGTTCAGAAAATAATTTGAAAACCTTAATGTTAATTTACTATATAATTAAACATATTTTAAAAGGTTATTTTTTATTACACCACTTAAATTCTAAAACATAAAATGATAACATAGTAAAATTGAAGCATCAAAATATGCACACGATATAGAAAATAATACAACAGTAGGAAAGTGTAGATTCCAAATACCATAACCGAATACTGTCATTTAACATAGATATTTTTTTTAAAGAATATATCATATATTTCCCTTTAGGGAAAACAGTACTTTTTTTTTAGAACTAAACTTACAACTGTATATTAATAATTAACTAGTTTTTTTAAAAAAGAAAAGCGATGCATTACTAAAGATATGACGATATAAAATGAAAGTAAGCAATAATAAGATGAGAATAAGTACAGAAATTAAGTATTCTTAAGGCCATTAGAAACCACTGATCTAAAATAAGGAGATTTAAGGACTGACCAGGTAATTATAAAGAATGTGAAATTTTTTCCCTTTTAGATTATTTAATAAATATCTGTAACCTTTTGTTAATTAGAGTCATTGTACTTCCTCAATTTTTTTTCTCCTCAAAAATTCAATTTGTATAGAGATCCGTGCAACAGTGTATAGTGTAAAATACATCACTTTACAATAATTAAAAAAATATAAATTCCAATAAACATGAGGGTAAATGCTAATTTCTATAAATAATATTTTGATAATCTCTACTTTGCAGCAGAAAACTCAAATTTGTACTTCACAGTCATTGCTGTCCTTTCTGCTCTTGAATGTTTTCATCTGGACATCATTTTTATTTCTGAAACAAAACACAAAATATTATAGCTATAAAAAAAGGAAATTAAACGTGACATATTTAAATAAAAATATGTTTCTTTCCAGGTGATTTTTAATCAAAAATCCTGATATACTATTACATACGTTAGTTTTCGAAAAATAAATTTCATTGTACATCTCTTTAAAGGATTCTTCCAAAATATATATATTTTTTAAAGTTAAGAAAATTTCTAAATTATATAATGTTCTGGAGAAACTGACAATTTAAAAGTACACATTTACAAAAAAATCTCCATGGAAATATACATAAGCTAATATCCAAGTAAATTTGTTTTCACTGCATTACACTTAAAATTAAATTTTTAACTCATTAATCCCTTTTCCCATACTTTAAGATTTTAAATGCAATACATAAAAAAATTAGTATATTATACGAGTTGCTGGACAAACAGTTTCTTGGGGTGCATACATCTGCATTCTTTAGATAGTTAAAGCTATTGCAATTTCTTTTTATCACTTTCATTTCTATTTTAACCACTTATTTTTCATAAGCCATTCATGCAAATGGTTTAACAAATTTCACTATCTCTAGATTCAAGCAGTAATTTCTTACATTCATATAAGAAGTGCATATCCAAAGAAAGAATTCATTAGGAAAAAAAATACTTCTGAAAAAAATATTAACATTAGGTGTAAACTTAACTGTATCAGGCATAAAATCACAGAAAAAAAAAGCATTAGAACATGCTTTAAATAAAACGTTCTAAGTTATGAGTTTTAACAAAATATTTTTAACTCGTAACTAGACATTTAAAAAAAATTTTAAGCACAAGTAAATTGAAAGCCATATTAATTCTAAAACAAAGAGAAGAATTTAAAAAATAAACAAATCCCAGAATTAATAATTTAAAAAGCAAACTTAAAAGGTACTATAACCAAGCAAGCTGCCAAAACAAAAATTAAAGAATAGAAGTGTTATAGGGTAGTATAAAATTGAATTGCAATGATTTTAACAACTAAAACAAAACAAATCAGGCAGCACATAATATGCTTACTTCGGTGAATCTTCAATGTCAGTTTCACTAGGGTTTTGTCCACTATTATGCGAATGCATGAAATGAACATGAAGTTAATAAAAAATTGAAATACCAAAGAAAGAAAGTTTTAACCCATTAAAGACTGAATTATTATTTCACCACTACATTTTAAAACAATCACGAACATGAAAAAAAATAATAATTCAGGACTAGTAGCGAAATATGTCATGCAGGGATGGGAGTTATTTTTGAAAAGTTACTTTAAAAGAAACTTACTTATAAGAAAGTTATTTTAAAAAGTAATTGTTACTTAATATGAAAAGTAACTAATTACAGTTGCTTAAAGAAATTTCAAATTATAAAAAAAAAATGGAACTTCACTCTGTAGTTGCTAACTGTGAAAATAATCAGACATTGAAAATAGCAAATGAGAATCATGTTAACACGCGATAAATTAATAACAACCAAACACACAAGAAAGTAGTCTGCAACCAATGAGCTCCGTGAAGATTGGCATGTGAAGTAATAAGAAAAGTATTTTTTTTTACAGCTTCACTAAATTAGTTGCAAGTACTTTATAAAAAAAATCCATAGATATTATAGATAAAGTATTAGATTCAGATCACGTGACCTCAAATGTTAACGACGGGACACGCAAGGATACCAGAATAAGAGGGCAATGGGGCCAGGGTTGCCACCAGTTTTAGGAGAAAAACACTACGAGAAAAATACCATTTAATTCTAAAATTACAAAACAAGACCATAAAAATTTTAGCTGCATTTTGGAATCTTTTTAGCGACTTTAAAAAAAATATGATTCGCTTTGCTAGTATTTTTATGGTATGTTTGTGTATTTTTAGAATTAAATGGTATTTTTTTGTAGTGTTTTTCTAATAAAACTGGTGGCAACACTGGGCCCATTGCCCTCTTATTCTGGTATCCTTGCGAATCCCGTCCTTAGCATTGGAGGTCACGTAATCTGCCAATCTAATACTTTAACTACATGATATCTATGGAAAAATCTAAGAGTTACCTAAAAAAAAAGTAACTGTTACAAGTAACGTGCTACTCCAATCCCCGATGTCAGGTAAACTTTAAACTACGTATTACTAAGCCTGCTAGTGTAAAACAGAAAGGATTTAAGATATTTGGGGAACAAAAGAAATGCTTTTATCAGGGTTGTTAAAACCCGGGTTTTTTCATGAAAAACCCAACCCACTTGGGTTTTTGGGGGTTTTTTCCAGTTTTTTTCGGTTTTTTTTGCAGGGTTTTATGGGTTTTTCAGTATTTTGAATGTGCTTTTCAGAATTTTGTGATTTATTTAGGGAAGTTTTAACTATTTATCTATACATCACAATTTTTAAACTAACTGAACATCTTGAGAAGATAGTCAGGAATGATGGAATTTAAATTAGAACAATTAAAAAATAATTGCATATAGTTGATAGATAAATCTATATTTAAATTTATAAATGTATTGTCTAGAACCAAGTATTGTTTGTTTGTATGTGTAAAATTATATAATCCGGAATATTGTAACGATAGAAATTTAAATTAGAATTTTAAAAAATGTATTTGTTATATTTAATTGTTAAATAATTAGTATAAATTTAAATTTGTAAATGCATTTTAAAAATTGAAGGTACAAAAATGTAAATGTATATTAAGAATAATACTAAACTATTAATTAAAAAGGATATGAAATGTATATTTTTTGGATGTATAAAAAGTTTTTACTTAATTTTCAGTGAAGGCAATTTTAAGTTTAATTGCCCACTTGGGTTTTTTGATGGGTTTTTTCAAGTGGTTTTTTTTGAAAAAACCCACCTGGGTTTTTTCGGGTCGGGTAAAATCATAACAACCCTGGCTTTTATGGTCTCAGCAAATCATTGTTTTCTGTGATAGGGTAGGCTTTCATAGGTTAAAAGAAACTGTGATAAAATAAAGTTTTGCATGGTGAAATATGAAGAGTACAGGGAAAAAACTCCTTGATCGACAGATATTCTGTCCGTATTGAGGTCTGCTTGGCGAGTGGTGGCGATCGGAAACGGGTTTCTCCCTTGGTTCTTACATGGTTCAAGCATCAGACTAGTGTCGGGTATGAATCTCGATCAGAATGATAGTAAACCTACTCGCCCTGTGATAAGAACCAAGGCAAAAATGGTTTCTTCACACTAGTTTAGGCGATGACTGATGCATGACCTGATGCAGATCGATCCCCAGGCGATGACTAGGTTCTTCCTCTGTACTCTTCATATAAGTTAAGTAGTGCAAGACTGTAGCCAGGATTTGATTCCAGGGTAGTACTAAGAGAATAGTTAATAACTGAGGAGAGAAAAGTGTTAAACAGGTGTTTAATTCTCATTTATAATAACTGAATTACTTAGTAGTGTTAGTTATTAAACAAGAGAAAGTTTTAATTTATTAATATTTTTATAACCAAGAATACTTTATTATTATTTATTTAATAAGTAATTGCTGTCAATAACCGTTTTGAAAAATACTGATGCTTAAGTTTTAATTGCTGCTTCCAAGTAATTAATGTAAGAATACTAGTAAATTATATAAGTTTATGGTTATTTATTGTAAGATTTCTATACATTTCTATTAAAACTAAAAGGCAGCATAAAAAATGCATATATAAATTATTATTTACAATTTAATGCATAAATATTATTGTTTACATAATTTCACAGGTTCTTGTAGTACGTGCCTTGTCAATAGTCAAAGTTTGTGCAAGTTTTATCATTTACGCAAGTAAAATTTTTGCCCTAAACTACTCAAAGATTCAAACAAATAAAAAAAGTGTAGACAAGTGTCCAGATTTCTTTCAGGACAACATTAACAATTTTCTTGTATGCGACAAGACACATACACCACACACATATATACATTGCAATATTCCTAGTTATACTCCAGTCATCACTATTTTTCTATTGTATTGAATCAAGTGATAAAATGAAAATGTTCTACTAACTTCCCCAATCCTTCTGCTTCATAAATTGTGTCTGGTAATGTCTGGTTGTAGGTTTCAGGAAGCAACGCTATCAGCACTGCAGCCACAATAGAGAGAGATCCGTAAACTATAGCCGGAACTGCTGGGTGGGTGGCATTACCCTGAGAAAAAAATCAAAAATTAGAATAGGCATTATTCACGATATAAGTGGCAACAGTTCCTGGGGTATTGTTTAATTTTTGGTTCTTCTGGAATTACATTTGTTTTGAACAATACAATATTTTCTTACCTTAACTGAAACAAATGTACTGTGTATAAATCTTTTTCAGAAAAACTAAACCTTTCCTCTGTCTGCGAATCCCTTTTTAATGCTGTCCCACAATTTTATTTAATTCCTCCCCATAAGACAAAATATCATGTAAACCAAAGTTTTCCCAACAAAAGTGATGTATGGGGTAATGCTTTAAACCTTTAATTCCTGTTCCACCCCAATCCGGCCGAATCGCCCGAGACCTCTGGATACAGTTCCGGAAGAAACGGTATCCAGAAGAAGAAGCTTTATATAGAAGCTTTTATTTATGTTCAAAGTAGGTTTCTGTACGCACTTTACTTGTATATCAGTAAAAAGAGAAAAAGATTAAGCCTTTTTCGCTGTAACAAGTACTACCACAATACTTCTTAATTTAAACATATGTTCAAATTTTTTTTAATAAATGCCACAGTAAGAAGGAGGTAACATTATCAATTTGCATTATTTAAACAATGTATTTCAACAATGGAAAATCTATGTAAATAAATGTTACATTTAAACATTTTAATTCTGCTTATATTTGTATAACAAATAATCAACCAGTACACAATGTTCAAATATTTGTGCTTGGTTTTACCATAATAATGGATTTCTATTACGTGCAACGGCTGTGTGGTGAAATATTTCACCATACTTTCGGTATTCAGTTGAACCTATTTTCAGATTTCGGAAACAAAACCATGAGAAATGGTTATACTGTCTTGTAGTAAACTTCGTTCCCGTGGAAGAATACAAAATGTTGCGCAAGAGGTCAAAACTACACAGAATATACAATGCACATATTAGGTACCAATCTCTCATAGGCTGGTTTGACCTCTTCAGCAAAATGTGTGTAATGCGGTTTAGGAACAGATGAAAACCGGAAATCTGCCCTCCACTGTGTATTGAGCTCAGTGTCAGCAACAGTAGGAGAGTTGTTGCCACTGATTGTCCTGTACAGGAGGTGGAAGTGTGTGGTTTTTTGTGCCGGAGCTTCGGAACCAACTGACATTTGCTTAAATCCTTGGATTTTTTAAAAATCCTTGGATTTTAGAGGGTTATATACTTAAAAAATTGCAGACGAGTAAAACGCTTATTTTTAAAGTGAAATCGAAATAACCAATCAAACAATTCAAGAACAACAATTCGAAAATTTTTGTACTTTGTAATGAAATACTTACCAGCTCCTTCACAAAAGGAGCTGTCATGGCTCCGATTCTGCCCATCATTAAACTGGTTCCAGAACCAACAGTCCGGACAACAGTGGGGAAGATCTCTGCAGCATGGATAGCAAGAATGATGAAGGCACCACTGATGCAGAGCTTCCCAAGCATTGCAGCAGTGAGCCTTAACCACTGGTAATCTGGAAACAGGAATGGAACGCTTAACTATTTAATCTATTTTTCAATGAACCCTCCGATCGTTAGACAAGGATTTATCCGTATTTTACTCACCAGTTTTTCTAACAATAATGTTAAATTTTATAATTTACAAATTACATACTTTTTTAATGTATTTTTTTCACCTGGAAATTTAAAGATCTCTTTCAAAATCTTCTGATCCAAATTTTAAAAAAATATATTTGTTTAAATAAATTAAATTTAAAATTTATGCAGGGAAAACAACCATATAGATTTGCCCATTTCCTGTCCGTTTGGGAGGTTAAGAAATTCGGAGTAGATTTACAAAGCCTATTGAGTCATTCCACGTCAAATCACCCAGCTCAAAATCTTCATGTCACAGAATTCGATCTTGATTTTTTCCAAGTACTAGAGACAAATTTATTAGACCTGTAATTTTTATTTTTTTGAAATTTCAAGAATTAAGTTTGTTTTTGAAACCGAAAAGTTAAGCCTAACTTTTTCTCATTTAGCATTGCGGTCATAATTTTTTTCTAAGTCAGAGGAGGTGACCCAAGAATAACATTAGTTGCAATGGAGAAATGGGTGCAATAGAATTGTGTATATTCTGAAAGAAATGCGGCCAGCAATTAATTTTTTAAAAATAAAACTCTAATATTAAGTACAAACATTTTAGTATGTGTAAGAGGTTGCTTTCGTTTTTTTTTTCTGCAAAAACTAATCTTTAGAATATGATGGGATGGCCTAAATAGATAACACTATCTACAATAGGGATGATGGAATGATGAAAAAATGAAAAATACGGGTCTAATAAACTTGTCTCTAGTACTTGGAAAAAAATCAAGATCCAATTCTGTGACATGAAGATTTTGAGCTAGGCGATTTGAAGTAGAATGACTGTTGAAATCTTCTGTCAAGCTCATTTAACAGTACTTATGTCAAAGGGTCACCATATTTTGCTCAAACTCTACTAAAAAACAAACAGCAAAAGATGTTTATTTAACCAACAAAGAAAAAAAATTGACCAAGCATATGGGAATTTTCCCATCAAGCTGGTTTAAGGGTGTACCTTGAGACCCAAGTAAAAAAAAAAATCGATGAACCATGCAATCGTATTTTTCTTGAAAATAGGGTCACCAGCAATCTACTATATGTATACTTCATATAAAGATCTTATTACAAAAAGCCACAAATATTAAAACCAAAAAAAAGTTACCTGAAGGCATCATGAAGAAGCAAGCGAGTCCCCCAATAATGTTAAATATTAGGAACGAAGGCTTCCGGCGCAGGTATCTAATAAAAATTATGCATAAAAAGTATGCAGGCAGTTCAACGGCCGAACCGATAAAAAAGCTTAGGAATGGATTGCCGCCCAAATTGGTCTGGCCCAGTGAAAGCCCATAGAACACAAAGGCAACAGAGAAGCTAAAAGGAAAAATAAATCAAATAAATATTGCATGATCTCAAACTATAAGCATACACATTATACAATGACGACCTTTTTATTTTTCTGTTCCTTCAGATTAAAAAAACAAAGGCAACAGAGAAGCTAAAAGGAAAAATAAATCAAATAAATATTGCATGATCTCAAACTATAAGCATACACATTATACAATGACGACCTTTTTATTTTTCTGTTCCTTCAGATTAAAAAAACAAAGGCAACAGAGAAGCTAAAAGGAAAAATAAATCAAATAAATATTGCATGATCTCAAACTATAAGCATACACATTATACAATGACGACCTTTTTATTTTTCATGTTCCTTCAGATTAAAAAAACAAAGGCAACAGAGAAGCTAAAAGGAAAAATAAATCAAATAAATATTGCATGATCTCAAACTATAAGCATACACATTATACAATGACGACCTTTTTATTTTTCATGTTCCTTCAGATTAAAAAAACGCTAGGATTTTTTTTCTTCTTTTGACTTTTCTGTTGTCTAGTAAAATGAATTAAATATTCCAAATGAATATATAAGTATGTATCCCTTAGAGGGTGATAATTGTAAAAACCATGCACATATCTCAAGGTGTATAAAGATTATAATTTCTTTTAACCTCCACTTTAATCATTGCATTTATCAGTGATAGAAAGAAAAATTCATATTAACAATCCACTATAAAAAAATATACACAACAAAAATATGTTACGAGTTATATTTATTAAGAGTACCGTATATACTTGTGTATAACCCGACTCCGTGTGTTAGATGTACTCCCATTTTTAAACCGAATATCCTTCCAAAATCATTAACCCATGTATTAGTCGAAGTAGGAAATAAGGCCAGAGCCATCTGAAGAAAATTAGGAAAAACCGGTTCATGATGGACCATTTTTTTTTTTTTTGCAAGCATAATTTCAACCTCAATGAAAATAAAACATGTTTTGGCTTTGAGTGTCCTTAAAATTGCTGCCCCTGAATGGAGAAATTAAAGTAAATGCTATGTTCAGTGAAGTGTGGAGACCAGGCAACAGCAGTTACTATGGTTAAATGACTTATTATGGTTAAATATTTTCCGAAATCACCAAGTTCCCAAAAGCTTTAATAGTGTGAAATAATACACCAATGGAGAAGCAGTGCCAAAACTTTTCACACAATCAAACATTATACAAGTCAATTTACTTCTTAACAAAGTCCTATTTCTTGTGCAACTAATAATTTCTACTAACTGATGCAACAATTACAAAAGAGTTCTAAAAAAACTGCCAGAAAACTATCAGCCTCATAAAAAAAATGTGAGCAAAAACTCCTCAACTAAAAACTTATGTTAGGGCGGTTTGAATTAATGTCACAATAGAGCTTCGCATGTGCTATAAAAGATGGGCTCATTATTTCGAATCACTGTCAGGTTGAGAAAAGTACATGGAATAAATTAATAACATTTTGAATGGTTCCTAATCTTTGTTATTTTTCCTAAAAAAATAGTATCTATAGAAACTGTGATGTGAACAAATATACTTACTATGATATATACACAAAGATAGTATTCTTTCTTAAGTTAGCAGTCTTAAAGAGATCTATCACACTAGGATTCTTCTTTCTTTCTTCCTAAAATAAATTATTTTCTACTTGAGTTAGATTATATAAAATTCTTATATTTAAATTCCTGGAACATGTGAGCAAAAAATTATGATCGATTTAAATCAGTAGAGACTTTCAGGTCTTTATAATGCCTGTTAATGTTTTACAAAATTATTTGTATTTTATTTGTCAGAAACAATTTATATTGTGCATCAAAGGTAGAAAAATACAGTAAAACTGAAAACAATTCATTGTCTGTTTAAAATGGAGTCGCAGACCAAATTTAATTTGAGCAATATTTGCCGATATTTGAGACAATATTTACCGAAGGTTCACATGTATTGTAAATCTGTGTATGCCTAGCTTAAGGCACAGATGATGTCTGTTGAGATCACATGACTGCTTAGCCAACTTATCTCCACTTCAATATTTTTCATATACCAAGTAACTCTCAGGCTCTTTCACTGTGGAGTACTTTTAGTTAACTAGGTTTGCCTTTTATTGACCAACATTTACCTGCTTGAATACATATGGGCATGGACAGACATCTCTCTACCTTCTCAACAGAATTATTAAAAATACTACAAATACAAAAAAGATTAAAAATAAATGCAAGTCCGTTATAGACTTGAATTGGAAACTATTCAAGAATATAAATCAGGTGGAATTTGAATTAAACTTGAAACCTTTGCATCAAAATTATTAGTTTAACATATTTCTATCTTAATTTTGAATTATCTTAAAAGTTTTTTCTAAAACATAAAATTTTAAAAGAACTCATTATAATATAAAAAGCAATGTCTAGTTATACCCTTTCGATTCTCTCTTTGAGCTGCTTCATCACAACAGGCATGTTCTTTATTTCTAACTTATTCTTTTTCGCAGCAGCGATCATCACTTTTTCAGCTTGCTCATATTTCCCTTGGGTCATGAGCCATCTGGGCGATTCAGGCATAAAACTGAAAACACAGATAAAATAAAGAACATCAAGTAGTTTGGCGGGATGGGTTTATAATTCAGTTAATTAAATAAAATATAGATTTTGTTATGAAACAAAATATAAAGTAAATTTAGCAGACCTATTTGCCAGGTGCTGAGAATTAAATGTTATATACTATTCCGAATAAATGCTAAAATTACAGTTTCGTTAAAATTGTGCATTATTTTTATTTCTTAGTTCCTACAAGGAAATATAAATTACTAAGTTTTGCAATAAGATGCAAGTAAAATTAAGAATTTGATGCAGTTAATTGTCCACATTATGCAGATTAATAGACAACCTATCTAGTTTATAATCCAAAGTGTTCGTGATATTGCTATTAATAATAATAATGTAAACTAGAGTAAAAGTATCAGTAAAATATTATAACCCTTACGATTATGACACAAGCTTTGAAAGCATTTTCGTGCCATCACCTGGTGTGGTTTTCCAGGATTGTGAGTGTTGGTTTTCTATTTTTCCCCATTTTACTTGAGGTTGGAAAGCACTTGTGATTGTTTGAGCCTCAAATAGAACACCGACACAGTTTCGTAGAAAACCACATAAGGTGGTGAGGGAAGAAAGTGCTTTCGAAGCTTACAAGGAAATCGTAAAGACTATCAGGCAAATAAGTCTCATCAGGCAAATAAGTATAATTTTGTGACGCATAAAAAGACACAGAACTATATTCTTACACCCAATAGGAGAGCAGAATGGAAGACACGAGAGCACTAGCTAGTTGCTGGTAGACCCAGTCCCTGATGAAATAAGTCATTCCTGGCAACAGGAGGAGACCAAAACACCACCCGAAAGAAAAGGCAAACGTAACTCGAGTTCTATAAATTGGTCCCAAAACTTCCATGACTGAAAAAAAGAAAAAAAGGCCCTTGTTTGAATGTGTTGGATTGTAGTAAGGTTACAAGTATAAACATAAGTTTATGTTTTAGAACACTATCAGAAGTATTAATAGCATTAAAAAAATGCGTACGAAGAAAAGAACCTCATTTCTAAAGCCCTTCCATGCCCAGGTAAACTGCAGTATCTAGATAAACGACTTAGACCATTGTTGTAAGAGCTCAATTACTTAAACCTACAAGAAAGTATACTAAATGTCTAATTATTTCAGGGGGAAAATGTTCCGATTCAGTGTTCTGGTTACTGCAGTTGACCTGCTTACAACAGAACGCCACAATATTAGGTTAGGTTAAATTATCGGCAGACTACAGCTACACAAGAGCAATTGGCGATCATACTATTTAGTTTAGCCCATATCCAAAATACAACCCAGGCATACACAAAAAATATATAACCCGTTTTTAAATTAGTGTATATTCAGAATTTTCATTAAAAAAAAAATACCGAGTTTACTAAAATCTAATCACTAGAACCTCGCTCAAACTTTTTTTTTAAATTGTTGAGGTTCACTTAAAGTGTGCAAGCTCAATAACTATCTGCCAACTTCACTTCTGCAAATGATGATTATTTAGATGCAAATCTGCCGTTATTTAAAATGTTCAATACTTAAATCATGGTTTTAGCAAAACTCGATTTTAAAATGAAGAAATATATATATTGTGAGTCAAATGACAAAACCATGATTGTGCTAATTCTAGGAATCGGCAATTTTTGAAAACGGTGATCTTAACTGAATTAAATTTTCCATCTCTGTGCTTTGCACATTCGTGGTTTTGTCATTTGATCGACGATACAGTCTGTTTAGAAATGTGGTTTTTGTGTGTTTAACACAATGACTAAATAGACTGGAACCCATTATAGAGAGAGATTCTAAAAGACTGCAAACATCTATGAAAGTAGAATTTGAACCCACAAACGGTTAGAACCTATAGTCAGGGCATGGCCATTTAACTATCTTCTAGAGACTATATATCAATGTAAAAAATTAACAAATTACGCATATTTTTAAGGAGATACTTAAGTACATTTCATATTTTAAATACTTACGCAAACAGAATGAAGTGTTCTGTGTACCAGCTACACCAAGAGCTAAGAAGAATCTTCCTATACTAAAGTATATAAAGGATGGAGAAAACGCAGTCATCACACTTGATACAAGCATTAGTGTCACAGACAGGTTCAAAATAATACGTCTGCCAAACCTAAAAAAAAAAAAATTAAAAACTTTTAAAAAATTCAATTAAAAAAATTTAAATATGCAACAGAAATTAGAATGATATTGCCTAAAAAAATATTATATTTTAATGGAATTAGAACTTAAAAGTTCCTGATCATTTTTTATTTTACTAATGCAATCAGATAACTTTCCTGAAAGAAATAATTGTTTTAATTAAATCGATTATGATTTTTGGTTTATTTTATATTGAGTTTAACTAAATCCTTAATGTTTTCAGCTTGTTACAAAACCCTACACTCCTAAAGTTATAAGATTTTGTTAGTGATTTTAAAATAGGTATCTAACAACTATGGTTGAGAGATTGTGAACATAAAAATTAAGGACATTGTGTGAAAGCATAAAAAAAAGTAATTTTTATAATTTTGAAACTGTACTCATACTTATATATATATAAAAAAGTAGGTTTGTAACAGAATCTATTAAGACGGCTTTCACTCAACATTTGTGCTCCCACAGGGAAAAAAAGCACCAAACACAGCATTTAATTCTATATTAAACATTTACATGCAAAATGTAGAAAGTTTTATTAATTTCCGTTTAAAAATTCAATAATTATCTTTATCGTTTGCAAAATTTATTTATCTTGTTAAAAATATATCTCTGCAATATTCCCCACTCTTAAATAGAAGCAAAACATTTCATATCAACAAAATTAAAACAAAATATCACTTTAAAACTGAAAAAACATTTAAGTACCATTTAAAAAACAAAAAATACCTCATTAAATAGGAAAAATATAGAAACTTTCTTATCCATTAATACATTATTTAATTTTTTTATAAATGATTAAATATAAATGAAAAATTGCATTTGTTTTTAAAATAAAACTTTAAGAAAATGCCTTCTGTGTCTTTGTAAACAAATAATGCTAACTCTCAAAGAATATTATTTTGGTGCATATTATGAGAGAGTCAAAAAGGACTTGCATCACAAAAAAAATTCTTTTGGTTCAAACCAAATGAAACAAAAAAAAATGGTTCAATCAATAGAAACACACATTTCAAAGTAATAAAAAAAGCAAAAATGCTTATTGACTTTTCTCTTAATTAAGATACAATTATTATTGAACTTGGAATCAATGTTTACAAAGAACTAACAAAGTAAACAAAAAGAGAAAATTTTATAATTTGGAAAATACCGGGAAACTGCTTCCCCTTAAGAGGGACTGTCAGTCCCATAGAGCATAATTCATTAGCGTTGAAATCATAACTTTTGCAAACGAATTGCTTTGCCTTGTCATCAAATTTCTACCACACAGGTATGAGAATCACCATAACATCAATTTAAAACAAAATTGATAAGAAAATAACACCCGGATATTTAATTATTAATTGATAAAGTTTCAAAATAGTGTTGCCATCTGCTATATATTTTGGCATTTTAAAACTTAAAAATATAAAATTCGATAACTAGATAACATTTCCTTTCAAATTTGTTTTATTTCGATGTTATGTTGATTCCCATACCTAGGGGAAAAGGGCTAACATGGCAAAGCAATACTTCTGCGGAAGTTGCGATTCCAAAACTAATGCATTAGCTCTACGGGAATGACAATCCCTCTTAAATGAAACTGAAATATTTTTAACTTTAAAAATATTCAATTTAAATGGAAACAAGAACAAAGGGTAAATGTATAACACCAATACCTGTCTGCAAGATGGCCGAATATGAACACTCCACACATCATGCCGAACATGTAATTGAACTGGGTGAAGGAGATGAGCCAGTCGCGGTCACAGACCAAGTCATACTGAAACAATATCAAGCATGTAAGTCCAGTATCCGACATGAAAAAAAGTTTGTCACAATATATATTCATTGCACAACAAAACAGTATTTTGAGGGTGGATGAGTCCGTTCTTGTCTTCAAATTAATGAGACCAGATTTTCAAAAATAAAAATCTGGACAGTTCATATTGCTCTCCTCCCACAAATGTCAAACAATGACTGAAATACTGTAGTAAAACCAGGGATTGGAGTAACGCGTTACTTGTAACCGTTAACTTGCCGTTACTTGTAACAGTTACTTTTTTGGGGTAACGCCGTTACATTTTTCAGAAAGTAACTGTAACTTAGTTACTTTTAGCGGTAACGAAGTAACGAAAAATGTCGTTACTTTTCCGTTACTTTACGAAGGCTGTCTGATGCCAATTTTGAAATTCCACTCCTAAAAAAAAGGAAACATTTCGCATTCCCGAAATACGAGCTTTTCTTGGGAGGGAAAAAGTAAAGCATATAATAGAATTGTCCACTTTGGCTGATAAAGGCGTGACGGCGGCTTTCAGACAGAATTGTTACAGTACGAATGTTTTTCCTTGTCTGTTTATATTTCTAAGTATCACATTATAAGCCCCGCACAATTACAGGCATCTACGGAAAAGAAGGGTTTTAAAATAAATCATGCTAACTGCCAAGCAGGTTGGATCCCTCACTCCAAACCCCTTTGTGTTTTGCCTGAATGGGTTCTACAACAATGACCAACAACAAAGTCCTTCCTCTCGAAGAAGGGTGGGGAGGGGGAGATTTCGCGTTCATTCTTGAGATACCCCTCGTTTACAGATGGACTTGTTGTCTTCTGATTATATATCAGGGTAAAGGATTAAAATTAATTATAAAAAAATGTTTATTAATTATAATTTCAGTGTTTTGTTTGAGCTTATGTTTCGTTTATTGTGCTTCTCTTTGAAAAATGGTAAGATGGCTAAATTTCAATTTTTCTTATAACTTGAAATTTCAAAAAGTAACTGTGATTCGTTACTTTTTTTAAAAGTAACTGTAATGCGTTACTTTTCGTATTAAGTAACTGTAACTGTAGCAGTGTTACTTTTTAAAAGTAACTTTCCAATCCCTCAGTAAAACTACTAATTAACTGGGAAATAAATAATTGTTAGCGTTATTCTAAGTAGGTTAATCAAATACATAAATACATAACTAATAATAATTCCAAGGTTATTTACATTAAGTCTAACTAAACTACTCGGCACAACAGCCCATTTCTGCGACAAGGCTTGCCGTGCCCATTTCAGCTTATTTGTCCAAAAGCTCTGGGGTGCTAGGCATATTCCCCGGTGAAGTGGTCAATCTCACATCGAACCCCCAGTGTCCAGTTCCCAAATACGATTGGTCCTCATTTTATCAACTCACTTAAGGGATGAAAGAATCAGTGAACCTCGTCCAATCCAGGACTCGATCCCTGGACTTGTGGCATGGCAATGCAAAGCACTACCACTAAGCCATTGGGCCTTCAAAGTCTTTATAAAAAAAAATTTAATGCCTGGCCATTTACCATTGTAAGCTTCAGAGCTACTAAGGGGCAAACTGATAGCAATTTGTGAAAGAAGCACCCATTGGGTTGCCATCATTACCCCTTAAACACGCATTCACACTCACAATTCATTTTTACAGAGGGCCACATTTATTCATCAACACAAGGATGGAGACACCCATACCTTACCGGGACTCTAACCCGCAACTTTGTGACTCAAAGGTGAGCATGTAAACTATTGAGCAACTCAGTCTATAGTCTTTGAACAAATAGCATTCAACAAAAATGTAAAATCTACATTTTATTTATATTTTTTCCTATTTATTTGGACTAATAGAAAAGCAAGACGTTTTGGTGGAATATTCTGTTCACGTGACATTGTGACAAAAAGCGGAAGTGTCTCGCCAGAAACTGGACATCCGGTCACATTACTTTAAATCTGTCTTTTCTCTATGTTAATCCAATACGGAAAAAAAAATAAAACTTTAGTACTCCAGCTGCATACAATATTTTTACAAATGATTTTAATATGACAAATATAGATGGTTTATCAAGACTTCTATTTCAATTTGAATAATCTTTTTAAAAAATCTTTGCAATACATAATAAAATTATAAAAGAACATTATAATATAAAAATCCAAGTTTAGCTAGTTTAAATTAATGATCCCAGACATAGCTATAATTGCATTTTTTTTAATTATTTGAATTTTTATTTAACATAATTTTGCAATAAAATATGCGAAACCTATTTCAAATTCATATTTGGAAAAGGCTTATATATAACTTACTTTTAAAATTGTACTCAATTAAGTGCACAGTTTCCCAATAAATTATAGGTTACATACATTTTAGTTATTTCCAATTCAATACAAGTTATTATGAATATTGTCATTCAAAACAGTTGAAAATTTTAATGATAAGATCAAAAAATGCTTTTAAATCACACTCTTCCAAAATCTAAGTAGAAAAAAAACCAAGTCATTATATTGTGCAAGTATAATTATAGAACAAATATTATACAAGTCATTATTATATCATCATATTTCATCTACGATACAGATGTAAAATGATATTATAAATTGAGTAACACTTGTATAGGTGGCAATTGAGGTCAAATCAATTATATTTTATACCCAAAAAGCTTAAATATTTTGTCCCTTACAAAGATTTCTTAAAATATTTTCTTTTGTAATATTTTTTAATGTGGCCTTCAAAACTTAGAGAAATAATTCAAAGTCTTCTGAAGATTCCTAAATTTGGATTACTTAATAAATTAATGGTCGTTATAATAGTGTTAAGTGTGTGACACTTAAAAATATTATTATTTATATAATCTCAAAATTATTTTGCTCTATCACTGGGAATGAATAAAATATACTTGTGTTTATCAGATTTACATGCAAGAATATTTTCTAGATAAATTTTTTATCCAATGAACATATGTTTAAAAGTACTGAAATAGAATTGATAAGGCAATATATGTTAAAAAGAATGGTTTATGTGCCAATTAAATTTTCAGTTTGGTTGATCAAATTTAGATATTAATAAGCGTCAGACATTGGAAAGTTACTTTTGAAAAATAACTGTTACAGTTACTTTGTTAAAAATTTAACTCTTATAGATAATTTTAGAAACTTTAAGCTAAAAATTGGAAATTAACCATCTTACCGTTTAGCTTAAAGAAATATAATCACAAACAAAACGCTGCAATTCAAATTAATGTACAAATTTTTAATTTAATTTTAAAAGAGTTCCATTTCGGCATCCGACAGCTTTTGGAAAGTAACAGAATTTTTCGTTACTGATGAAAGTAACTAAATTGCAGTTACAGAAGAATACAAAGAGTCCAGGGTAAGAACCCCTTTATTGATTAGGAATCTTCCCATATTCTGGTCTGCTTGGCTGGCATTGGTGACAGGAAACCGGTTTCTCTCTTGGTTCTTCTCTCGCGGTACAAACGTGAAACTTGTGCCTGGCATGAATCAGGGTTGTCTCGAGAGAAGAACCAAGTGAGAAACCGGCTTCATTACAACAGTTTAAACGATGACTGGCTATCGTCACCAAAGAGGATGCAGACAGATTCCTATGCAATGAAGGGTTTTCCCCTGTACTCTTAATATATTTTAAGCAAAAAAAAAGTGGAGAAAAAAAATCAGCACACAATCAGTTTTTCCCCTGTACTCTTCATATCGCACAGTGCCTGGAAAAGTGTCCAATCAGACAACTATGACATTTCGACTTGTAAATGCTATAATATTCAAAATTTAAGTATGTAGCGATCAGAGCAAATATTAAATCAATTGGTAGAATAGTTGGAATACAGTAAGCAAATCGTTAGTTCGTCTATAGTGCAATGCAATGTAAAAAATAATCTTCAAACGATTTTTCTGAAAACTTGTATTATTTCGCCGATAGGTCACTTTTCCGCTCATGGTGCGGATATATTTTAATAAAAAAAACTGAAGAAAAAATCAGCAGACGTACTTCATCCGTCAAGGTGTTGGTATAGAATGAATTATCATACTCCCATGCATGACAATCCACCGCACGACTGACATCAACCGCCGGCTCGCCCTCGATGGAAACAATCTCAAACATCCTGCAACGACTCGGTACAAGCTGGCCCTCCTTCATCTCCATAGGAATAGCACTATTGCGCCACTGTGCAACACTCCAATTGAGACCTGGGGGCATGGCACACCATGCATCTTGTTGCTTTGGGGCGAAGAATGGGGTGCTCAGGTTGTAGAATGCAGTTGGGGTGCCACGCAGGCAGGTTAGGATGAAGATGAGACGCTGCCATGGGCCGTATTCGCCGATTATGTCTGTGACGTCACTTTCGTTTGGAGGCTAAAAAAGAAAAGATAGTGTAGTGGCCGATTTTGGGATTTAATAAGCTTGTTAGTTTTGAATTATATTCTAGAGCTACATGAGGGCTAGTGGAAACAGACATCATTAATTTAGAACCAGAGTCAAGTGACGAGCCACCACCCGAGTAAGCACCCAACACAATCATTAAAGGCGACATTGTACGCACTTTGAAGCACATTTAATGTGCACTCCCTATATAGGGAGTACACCTTTAAAGTGGTTTCCATTTTCCAAAGATCTTGCTGAAATATATCAGCTTAAATTCGCAAATCTCCAATGATCTGTAATTTGTCAAAATTTTCTATATACTCTTATCCTTAAATCGCAAAACTTCGGCGATACATAAAACGTGATACTCGTGAGGATCGTAAAATCGAAAAAATTCCTGTGGTCATTAATAATGCTTCTTAACATTTAGGGGGACTCTAGATCTCCTGGGAGTTGTGAAAGTCTGGCGATTTTATAGGTGCTCGACTACTGCAATCCTAAGAGTTTGAACACCAAACTAGCATTTTTCAATAAATATTTTTCTCAAAAAATGCTCCCAGAAAATGTGCATTTACTTCTAGATTTTTTTAGTTAGTAGCACAAATTGCTTCTAAATTTTTGCATCCAATTTCTAACACTAGTTATGTTTGACATTGCTTTTGTTTGGTTGCTAAAACAAAATATGGTTAAGAGTCATCCTTTTAAAAAACCACAAGGATGGGTATATGTCATCATAAAAGGTTTGGAGAGTAACTTAGAGTCGAGTTATGTTGGCGACGTAGCTTTCGTTTAGTGGTTAGAAAAAGATACAATTAAGAGTTAACCTTTAAAGGACAACTAGAATGTTTATTTACCGTTTAAAACTCTTCAAATCAAGACCAGCGTCAAATCCTAGTCACTGGTTCGCGGACTTTTCGAACTTGGCAACATCTCGAAAATCCTGTTTTCCAAAAGCTGCCTTAACTTGCGATTCTTTTTGGTAGCCCTAAAACTGGTCTTGATCCGTTTCTATATGCATGCAATGTTAGTTTAACATAACCCTTCTTTCGATTAGTGTACATGGTTGTAGTAAATTTTATTTATCGCTCTTTAAAATTCGCCAAAATTTTTTGCTGGACCAGCAACTAGGATTTTACCAAGACCAGCTCCTACTACATAGCTGATCCTCTATAAAAAAAACTAATGAGTAAGAAGTGTGTAGCGTATTGTCACAAAAATCATGTCGCCAAGTTTTAAAACCATGGCCAATTGGAACCCTCAACTAGTGATAGACCGAAGTTTTTGCTATTAAAATCCAATAAATATAATATATATACAATTTGGCTGAAGTGTAAACTTATCTTCACTGCAACAGAATAAAATTCAAATTTAATTGTCTTTAAATATTTTTCAAAATTATATTTCTGTAGCAGACGATTATGAATGACTCCTCCATAATTTAAAATGAAGAAAAACTATAAAGTGTATAAACTTCTTCATCAACAGTTCGGCAATCCGAATTTGAAGTTCTTACCCACTGCACTCTGAACTTCTTTTCAGAGAAGTTTTAGTAGAATAGAAGAAGTTTAAAATACAATACATAAAGTAAAATGAAAAAAACAGTGCAGCACTTGTGACTATTTCATCATTCATAACATACTTAAAAGAACATTTTAAAAAAATCTGTGTGGTAAATTTGGAAATTTAAATTAGCTAAACTAATTAAAAGAAGAATTAGAAATTACATACTTCTTTTTCGGCTGTAGATCCATTGGCTAAAAACTTGTCAGTCGCTTTCGGCTCCATCCTTCAAAAACTGTCAACTCTAAACTAATATTCAAATTTATCACACCATAACTTTCGTTATTAAAACTACTCTGAATTTACGCTTGCAACTATTCAGCAAATATGGGTCAAGAAAAGCCATATGTAGAGAATAACATTATTAAAACGCATTCTATAAGTCACGCAAACATTTTCAGTTTTACTATTACTAACTATACAAATGCCTGAATCAATAACTACATTAAATGGTAACTATGCTTTGAGTAAATAAAACATGAATGATTAATCGAAGCCGAACACAAAAAGAAGAGAAATTCGCCGGTTTTGCTTTTGCTTGCGCGGACTTATGTCATCAGCATATCTACGCATGCGTAGCTGAATTTTACCGCACATGCTCTAGTTGCCAAAAAAAGATTATCAAATATAGAAAGAAAATATGGGTGCGATTATGTAATCTTTAATTAAGGCTGTAATTACGCAACAACTGACTTGTTTCTTGCTGGTTCTTGGAAGTTTCTTTTAATTAATGCACCAGCGATGTTTTTATTTGAGTATCAGTACGCCTGATCTATGACTAAAGCGGTAAAAAATAAATTAGGTTATATTCCAATAATTTGAGATTAAAAAGTACCAGTGTATTCTTGGAATCTTTAATTGGTCAGGAAGTAAATGTCTTTATCGGGAAACACAGTTGATTACAAATTCAGTACACAAGATAAAGCAACTATTTTTTTTATATAGTGTTCAGAATACAAGTGCACCAAGTACTTGTATTGTACTTTTGTCATTTTCGAGTTAGCAGACAATTGCACTATGTAGAATTTCAGTACAATGATGAAAAATCATGCTCTGGTTTCTCTTCATACCTCGTGCTAATCTTTCGCTTTTTACATTGCATGATGAAAAACGTTCAATTTATATCCGCTAAACAGCAGCAATTAAAAAAAATATGTTGGGGGTTAATTTTGTTATAAAGTTTCAACTTAAAACCTCTGTAGCTCAAAGAAGCTTTTTATGGACTTAGTTCACTCGTATTCTGAGCCTTGTACTAGGTCAATTTTACAATTTCTGTGTAGTTTTCGAAAACTTACAACATCGTTTTATCTGTCCAATAACCAATCCACCTGTGTTAAACTTTATAGTTTGAAAACTAGTAAAATAGTCATTGATTAAAAAATACTAAAGATGTCAAAACTGGAGAACTTTTTGATGCCTCAAGTAATTTTTTTCCCTTTTCTTTATACATCAAAGCAGTTCATTGTTCTCGGCACTTGTTGTTTCGAGGAGCAGTTTCATATTTTTAAGTATTCATGAAAATCGTCTATTAATAACTGAAGTTATATTCTATAAACACTATGCTTTTTTGCGTATTATACATACTTTAAATGTAAGAACCTATGAACTAATATTTTATTTAGGGATATTTTTTTGGTTAATAAAAAAAGTAAAAATAGAAATCAAGTGGAATGTCATTATTAGAAATTACATGAAGATCCTATTTTGTTTCATTGCTTTATTCAAATTATGCTATTCGAATTGACACCATTGTGTTTTTTTTTCAAATTAAGGCTATGATAGTCTATTGTCAACAAATATCTACTAAATACCATAAGTCATGAATAATTGTGACAAAAATATTGTCGGCGATATCTTCAATGTAACGTAAGATTTCACAGCGCCACCTCTCGCTGCTTCCGTAAGACTGCTCGTGAAGAAACAGAGTTTGTGTAGAGGTAGGGAAACATCCTTTATTATATATTTTCCTCTTATTTATAATGAAGTAAAAAGCCAAATCGAAAGACCCTTTCGGATGGTCTCTTAGCACAGGCCCAAGAATAAATGGCCGGGTTTCGATAGTATATATTTTTCTCTGCGTAGCAGTATCGACATCCATGTGTTTAAATCAATGCAGCTCTCCAGATTAAGTACTAAAAAAACTGTACCAAGATGCAACTTAACTTGTTCTTTGCTGTATTTATAAAGTTCAACCCTGTATGGAAGATTCGAACGATGCGAAGCCGTATTTTGTTTGAGGGGTAGAACGGTTTTTGACTTAGCTGTGACGTCAAGATAGACATGGCTGTTGTAGTTTGGACGAATTAGACTTAACTTGAAGAAATATTTACGGAGATTTTTAGTGCAAAAAACAACAAAAAATAAAATAAATGCCAGTATATTTGATGTTTTTAATTGTTACAGAAATAAAAAATTTAATTTGATTGGTTGCAGTTCTCATACTAATACTACCGTTTTCACTGCAAATTTTTTTGATGTAATCGTTTCCGGATGCCTATTTGTAGCCTCCTTTAGGAGCTTTAACACAGCCAATTACGCCACGTAATCTGAAACCCTGGTCAAGTGACGAGATAGACACCTGATCGGGTACCTGACGGAACTTCGGCGACATCGTACGCTAATACCGTCGAGACTTTGGACTCCACAGACTTAATAAGCACGTCTGTCTCAGTGAACTCAGGCACCCCAGTGATTTTAGCGAGATTTTTTCTCCAGTAGGAATACGTCTATAGTATGGCTAGGACCAGGGCCGTCGCGAGCGGGGGGCGAAGGGGACGTCACGCCCCCCCCCAAGTTTATTTTTTTAAATGGCCATTCGGCAAATTTTAGAAATGTTTGTCATTTTTATTTTGATACCGAAGTGTGAAATTTTTAGTGAAATGTGCACACAGATCAAAATCCGGACACAACGCAACTGCCGACTCACGAAACTCCTGACAAAACAGTGATTCGGCAAATTTTAAAAATGTTTATCATTTTTATTTTAATACCGAACAGTGAAATTGTTTCGTGGAATGTGTACACTGATTAAAATCGGACACATCGCAAATGCCGACTCACAAAACTACTGACAAACCATAAAGTAATTCGGCAAATTTTATAAATATTTGTCATTTTTATTTTAATACAGATTGCCGATCTGTGAAATTTTTTAGTGAAATAGATAAAAATCCTGACACAAAGCAAATGCCGACTCACAAAACTCTTGACAACCCATAAAGTCATTCGGCAAATTTAAGAAATGTTTGTCATTTATATTTTAATACCGAACAGTGAAATTATTTAGTTTAGTTTACTTTGAATAATTGTCGCACTAGAGCTACACGAGGGCGATTTGCGACGGGCGTCGTAATTTAGAACCACAGTCAGGTGACGAGCCGACACCTGAGTAGGCTTCCAAATCAACCGTTAAGGGCGACATCGTACGCAGCGTCGGGCCTTTTGGAGCATATTTAACGTGCACTCCCTCTAAACGGGGTATTATTCGTCGGACATTTTTGGCTGCACGAGCTGTTTATAGATCGGCAGTTATTTTGGCGATGCCCGGACCCGAAACCTTCCACATGCAAGGCGAACGCCTTAACCGACTGGGCTTCCCAGTCCTTAAAATTATTTAGTGAAACAGATCAAAATCAGGACACAACGCAAATGCCGACTCACAAAACTCCTGACAAACCATAAAATCAATCGGCAAATTTTATAAACATTTGTCATTTTTATTTTAATACAGAAATGTGAAATTATTTAGTGGAAAGTGTACACCGATTAAAATTGGGACGAAAAACACATGCAATTCTTGACAATGCTTTCAAGTAATTTAAATTACATTTCTTTCATAAATACTTTTTTTTCCCGAAAATAAATTTGTATGAAAATATTAAAAATTCTTTTTGGCATAAAAAGTATTGATAATTGAGGTTTACATTTGAAGAGCAAAAATTTAAAGCCCAATATCGCCAACTCTGTATAAAGCCACTTTTGCACTCAAACTTTAACTTACAGGATTTAGTTAGGTTCGCGAACCATATAAATATAAGTGGTTTAAGTCGAAGTTGGTCTATGTTTATACCGGTCTACTGACCACTTTTTATCCCAGTGAATCGTTTCGCCCCTTTTAGGGACTACTTCGACGTGTAGTAAGGACGCTCCGCGTCGAGACTACGAATCCTTATTTCGATCTCCGATCTCCGATCGAAGTTGGAGATTTTGGGATTTGAATATTTGCATGCTTTATTCAATCCAGTTTTTTTAATAATAAGGTAATTTGAGGGCTTGATCTCGAATTCGGTGCTCTCTGCTTCAGTGAGCCGAAGTTCTCATTATCAGTGGTTCTCCTCGCTATGGGAAACCGACTAAAATGCAACTAATGTCAGTTACTTCGTTTCAATTTATGACTAAAACTGTGAATTAGAATCTGCTACGTTGCACATGAAACTATTATTTAATTAATTTGAATTTTTTTTATGAAATTGAAGACAACACATACTCTTCAAAGTCCGGGTTTCACGCTTCCAAGTTCTATTCAGCACATTACAAAAAAATATTTTTTTTTTTGATATTAAACTCTTCAAATTATATGTATATAATGAACATCACTTATGTAAAAATTATATGAAATAATTGGGAAAAATTAATCATAGCAGATTGATAGGGGATATTCATTAAAAGTTTATCAAATGTAACAATTTGGAGATCTGTGAATCAAAAACGCAACTATGCAAAGTGATATAATGTTATCACTCTACTCAACCAATGAAGTAATATCTAGAAGCATCTTTCTCGCGTTCTAGTTAACAAATATTAAATATTGTTAATTTAGTTATTCAATTACTAAAATTTTTATCTAATATCCATTTAATTTTATTGAATCGAATAAGGTTGTGGTAAAGTTACTTATATTTAAATTTATAAGTAGTAAATTGGAGTAGGAATAAAAAATTTCAAAAAATTGAGAACTAACAGTTTTAAAAAATCTATTAATGATTAAATATGATGATCTTGGGGATAACTTTTGCATAGGCATCCGAAATACTAAATGAAAATAGCAGCAAATAGCAATTCATCATTAGACCCCACAGATGGAAACCTAAAAATCTATCCTGGAACACCAAAAAAAGCTTACACCACTCAGACAAAAGACATGACGTGCTGTGCCAGACGGGTGGATGGTCCGATTGTCAATGTGATCCATCTCCCCCCCCCCCCCCCCCCCCTTCCCAGAAAGCTAGAAAAAAAGCATCTTCGTATTTCTATACATAGGATACCCTGGGCCCTGAAGGAATAAGGAGTCGTGGGAGACTTGTCGCTACCACTCTGAAGTCTGATAGGGGATATCTAAATGACTTTACAACCTCATTGGGATTGTGGGTTGTGTTTCCCAAAACACAAAAGGTGTCTAGACAAGCGTCACTTAGAGTTACAGTAGAATTGTTCTTTTCTGTGGGAAAAGATCCAATGTAACATGAATTCGTATAGCTTGCCACGAAATCTTCGATTGATTGTTCTGAAAAGTTAAAGTAAAATGACTTTCAAGGAACCGTAGATAGTAGATGAGGCTTCCAAGATTTTTTCTTTTGTCGGAACCTCCGACATCTCAGCCTTTTGTTGGATAAGTTTACGCAGACGTCCAGAGTGTGCTTTTTTAGTAATAAAAGTAGTGATGAGCTGATGACCACACATGGCGACAAGGGGGGGGGGGGGGCGGGTCAAATAAGGGGACGTACATTGGATCCAATTCGGTGGTTGCCTTTTATTGTTAAACTGCTTGCTAATTTTGTCTTTCAATTTCAATACTTTCATAGGCTACTTGCGGAGGTCACGTGACCTCGAGAAATCCTGTGCCTTTATTTTGTTTTTTAAAAAACTGTTTGAGAGACAGTCGGAGTTTGAGAGACAACGTATCGTGTCCCCTGTTTTTTATTTTATTTCGTCGATGCAATGATGCCTGTATGATTTATCATTATTAGAAGAAACTTGGATTGTTCGTTCGAAATAAGGTAAGAAATTACTATTTTTTATTTATTATATAAGTTTACCACGAATATGGTTGTAGGAGCCAGGAGATTTGCTACTCCGGAGATTTGCCACCTGGATATTTGCCACCAAAAGACTCACTTGAATGATTTTGTCACAGGGACCATCCACAAATGACGCCACGCTTGACAAGGGAGGGAGGAGGGTTCATGCAGCTGTAATTGTTTGTGGATATGGATTGGAGTGTGTGGGAGGGGGGGGGGGGTTACCATGTAGAAATGTGGCGTAGAAAGGAGGGGGGGGGGGCGTTCCTAGCGATGTTCGAAAGTAGAATTAGATCCGGTAATTTAATCTGTAACTCAACTTGAGTAGACAATGCAATTAATTGTGAAATTTTATAACAACGCGTCAACTTATATCCTTATTTATCTTAGTTCATTATAGTTCGATACTATTCTAATTCTACTTTCGAACATCGCTCGGAACGCCCCCCCCCCCCCACACACACACACTCCCCCCCCCCCCCCCAATCCATATCCACAATATCCACAAACAATTACAGCTGCAAGAACCCTCGTGGCGTCATTTGTGGATGGTCCCTGTAACAAAATCATTCGAGTGTACCTAAAAGTAGTTAATCATTTTTAATTATTATATAAGTTTAATTAAAACTAATTAATAATTTTTAATTACTAAAAGTTTAATTATAATTAAATTTTAATTTTTAAAATTTATGAAAATCATAAAAAAAATTAATTTAATATTTTATTCGGCAAAAGTGTGCTAAACGCCCCTCCAGTCTATTTTTGTTAGCGACGGCCCTGGCTAGGACTAGGACATAACCAAGAATCTTCTCAGTGAGAGGCTCGTTGATTTCCACTCTCGACCACTGGGAGGCCAAAAAAAAATTGTAAAACTCGAATGCATGTTCTCCAAATTATATGTTAAGTAACATAAATGCCATTCAAAAAGTTATTTTTTTAATATAGATTTACCATAACAAAGTTTTAATGCGTTCATCATATTTAAGAAAAAGGAAAATAATTAATATATTATATTTCTCAGTAATAAAAAGTAAAAAAATTGTTAGGAAATATTAATATTTTTGGGCAAATTTAATCACAAAAAACGTTTGCATTATTAAAATATTATAAAATAAATTTTTTATCCCTTTTTCCAAAAAAAAGGAACGAAATTGTTTACATAAAAACTCCCCATAATTATCTGAAACAACGTGAAGATAGAGATAAAAGGAAACTTTTAACATTTTAAAATTATAATTTAGTTTTTAAGTCTTGCCTGAGACAGTAATCTTGATTCAGTCATTAATTAAATTTCAAAGAAACTTTCCATTTTATATAATATGTTCAATCGGATATTTCATGATAAAACTTACATCATTTAATTATTCAATTAAGACTGGAGTATTTCACTATGCTTCATGTATGAAGTAACAGATTAAAGTATAGGTAGAATAAAGAAGCAACAATGTACGCTTTCAGCGTCTTATTCAGTTATATAATAATATCTTAGAGCATAAATAATGTACTTGTGTTTTCTAACACATTGAATGTCATATTTCAACAGAATTATTTCTTAAATATCATTATAAAAAAGATTTTTTTGTAATGTTTCCATTTTTAATGAAAGGTTATAACTAAATAAACTATGAGTAGATAAAATACTTATAAATGAGAATTTATATTAAAAATAAAATTAATTTTGAATCTTCTGATATCTGCCGGCAATGAACAAGAAATAAAGGTTCATTTTGCTTCCAGACAGTTTAAAGATGAATAAATCGACAATGGCATACAGTAAAGAGAACGAATTGTTTGAATAACTAAATCGTCATGGAAACATATTTGCTGATATTCATTTAAAATGAATAAATCGCTAATATTAATATAAACTTGGCTGATTTATATCGTTATCGATTGTTGAGACCCAAGGGCGTACCCACCATAGGGCAGAGGGGGGAGCTGCCCCTCCCTAGAAAGGGTGAAGTGGGCCCAGGGGCCCTCTTGTCCAATGGGGCCCCTGTATATATTATATGTGAAAGGGGAGACACTTTTTTTAAAATTTGATATAATCCATTTGTTCCCAATTATTAAGTGGGCCAGGGGCCCACTTTGCCTCTAGAGGCCCCTATATATAATATATATTTATATCATATAAAAGGGCCTACAAATGTTGTTCAAATTGAGGCCCATATGTTCCCGATTGGTCCTCACTTGGCCTCTGGGGGCCCAATATAATACACAAAAAGGGGCCTGCATATTTTTCATATCGGGCCCATTTGTTACCAATTGGGCCCACTTGTCTCTGAACCCCCCTATTAATGCATTTTTTTTGTTTTTTTTAAAAAGGGGCTTACGTATTTTGTTCAAATTTTGGGCCTAATATAATCATAATTAGGCCCACTGCCTTTGTGGGCCCAGGAACCGATCAAGACTTTTTTTGCAAGTGAAGCCTGTCCTGGATTTGGGGGCCCCCCAACGCATCATCTCAGTCTAATACATGGGCAAATAATTTGCCAAGAGCCTTTTAATGGACTACCAACTTGTGTCAAATTAAAGGTTATCATTTACCATACATTAACCAAGATAATACAAGTTTTGTTGTATCACATCGCTACCCTTGTAATCCAATACCTTCTTAATCCAATATGGTAAAGCAATAGATGATAGCACGGATTTTTAAAGGCGGTTGATTTGGGGGGCACCTTCAAGCCTTCAAATTTTAAAGAGGAAGCCCTGTCTTCAATTGCTTATTCGGTGATCGGTCCCTGGGGGCCCTTATATATATAAAAGGGGCTCCGAATTTTGTTCAAAATCAAGACAAATTTTCAGACAAAATTTAGCTTCTCAACATTAAGATATAATATTTTAGTCTTTAAAACTGAAAGAAACTTTGAATTACGCAATTGTGAAAAAAATATTTGTTTAAACAAATTTTACGCGTGTCCAAGATCGTTGAAATGTTACATTTCTTTGAACAATAATATAAATATAGAAATGGAATGCTTTAATTTTTTAATAATTTGCAGTGGGCCCCGAATTTGCTGTTGGGCAGGCTTCAAGTGTAATAGGTATAGGGCCTTTTTAAAGGCATAATAAGTAATAGAGGGCCCCTTTGAGAGAAGGCATAGGCTGGTTGCAGCAATTACAAATAAATTGGTTAAACAAATTCAGTGCTTAGAACCCATTCTTTTTGTAGTTCTAAGCAATTGTATAGTAAAAATAAATATAATTTACAAGAAAATGTGCACAAGAGATAAATTATGTTATTTCAGTAAAAATTGGATTTTTTCGTTCTGAGAAGTCTATATGTATGTTTGCGAGGGTAATAAAGGGGTATGTTTTTTTTTTAGTTTATGCTTTCGAGAGGATTTCGGAGTAGTGCTTTTGTGATTTCTTCCATAAAGTAAGTCTGATGGCACAATTTCATTTAAAAAAAAACATACATTGAGCATATTTGTGATCCATGAGCTATAATCTAGTCTTGTGCACAAATAAGTTTTTAAAACATTTGCAAAAAAATCTAAATTATATATAAAAATCTATACTATATAAAAACAACCAGTTAAACTTTTTTCAATGCTTTATTTTCTGCCCATATATAATTGTTAAATTTTGTTTTTAATGAAAAAAAACAATTTATTGTATATAAAAGGAGTCATTTAAACTCCAAAACTTAAGTATTGAAGTTTATATTGATCAATTTTATTATAAAAGTTTTTTTTTTATTGAACATGTACTACACATAGATTGCATATGCTCTTTATGGAGTAGCCCTTATCCATGTACGATATTAAAATGCTATTTTTATGATGTAAAACTACTAATACTTTAGCATTACTGCTTTTTGTCTCTATGTAAAATACATACATGAATAAGAAAAATGAGCTTAGCTACATGATCTATTATTTGTTATTTAAAATTAATTATTTTGTTAACGGGCTTTTTCTTTAATAAGTTTTGGATGTAGTAGGTTTTAAAGATATATTTAGCTCTATGAATTCTCCTATACTTTTAGTTGAATATTCCTCCTACTTTTCTTAAAAGCGTACTTAATACCATTTTTTTAAAGTAAATTCTCTGTTCTTTGCATCACGATTTCAGTTATCTTCTAGTTTATTAAACAGTTTACTACGGATTGCATATTTTAATACACCCATTCCGTTGACAACAAAAATCTTCGGCGGCGAAAGTGTTCTATCAATATTTAGTAGACAAAAATTCAATTTTCCTAGAAAGTATTAGAATGTCAATAACTTGTAAGCTTAAATGTATTTGTTAAAAAAACCAAAGTAATGCGTACATTTAAAATTTAGTTCTAAATTAAGTTCAAATAAATGTAAGGTAATTGTAATGTAATTTAACTAGTAATTATTTACCCAGTTTATAATTATAGTTATTTTGGGTGAATAAATTTTATAATCAATTTTAAAAAAAAATTGGCAATTCGCTTTAAGCAATTGATTGGATAAGTAAACCATATGAGTTTACAAGAAGGGGGGGGGGGCGTTAAAGGAAAATTCCCTAGAGAAGGGGCCCAAGCAAAATGAAGAAAATAGGGGCCCCTAACGTTACCTGCCCTCCCCTAAATCAGATCCTGGGTACGCCCTTGTATGAGACATGAAAAGCTTTTGATTAAAACGCAATCTGATATTCTGATCTGACAAAAACAACCCTGCAATGTCATTTCTTTTGAGAAGCATCAAAAAACTATTTTTAGTCTTCTTTTTCTTTCTCCTTAATAGCTTTCGCTTTTGGATTATGCACTAAAAAAAATATTGTCTGTTCGATTTAACGAGCCGATCATCGAACGCTTGAATACTAAGTCTTGTTCAGGAGTGGAGGAGAAGGATGCTAATAAATGGGTATTCCGTCGACAGGTGGTTGTCAGATGTCCACCTGGACGTACACACTGACGGATAAAAAGTATTAAAAGACACCTTTCCTACAAAAATGTTTTTAAATCCGTTAGATAATACCCTCAATAATAATATTAAAATTGCTAATAATAATAACAACAACAATAGCAGTGAAAGCAACTCTATGTCAAATAATAATTAAATAAGAAAAATGAGCTTAGCTACCTGATCTATTTGTTGTTTAAAATGAATAATTTTGCTAACGTGCTTTTACGTGAATAAATTTTAGATGTATAGTATGTTTTAAAGATATATTTAGCTCTATGAATTTACCTATACTTTTATTTGAACATCCCTTTAACTTTTCTTAAAAGCGTACTTAATACCTATTTTTTAAAAGTAAATTTTCAGTTCTTTATGCAGCGATCGACGTTATCTTCTGGTTTATTAAACAGTTTACTACGGATTACATATTTTAATACACCCATTCCGTTGACAACAGAAATCTGTGGTAAAATCTGAAAGTGTTCTATCAAACTATAGTAGACAAAAATGCAATTTTTTCTTCGAAGTCGGAGATTGAAATAACCATTTGTAGTCCCGACGCGGTGCGACCTTACTACACATCAGTATTAGAATGTCATTAATTTGTAAGCTTAATTTTTTTTTTTAAAGTACTGCGTACATTAAAAATGAACGAACGTTTAGCTATTGGGACGACCTGGGCGCGTAGCGCCCTCCACGTCCGGTAGGACAAGATATTGGAATTTCAGAAAAATGTAGATGGCGGCCGAAGCAATGGACGATACGTAGCGGAACTATGGACAGGGACAGAAGAGCTTGAAAAGCGCCGACATCTTGTCAGCCTTGGTGCTGGTGGCGGCTAGGACAGCTGCATTCTTTTTGAATAGTTCGATGTCGCCGAAGACGTCGGAGATGGCGTCTTTAACGGCGCGGAGGGCCTCCAGCAGCGAGGTGGCATCCTCGGCGTCTGCGGTGGCATCCTCGGTCTGGGGGCGGAGACTGGGACGGTGCTGCTCTCTGGCGGCACTCCTCTGAGCCTCCCGTTTCGGTGGTCTGGGTTGCTCAGGGCAGGACGCCGATGAGCTCATGTGGGCCACGCTGCAGTTGGCGCAGCGGCGGTTGGTATGGTCTTTTCGGTAGGGCCAGGTGCAGGAGTCGTGACCGAGGCCACAATATCGGCACCTTGGGCCCATCGAGCAATGGAAGGAGGTGTGTCCGTAATGTTGGCAGGCAAAACACTGCGGGATCCTAGAGATCTTACGGTATGGCTCGACAGCTACGGTGGTATCAAGCACGCGGTTGATGTTGAAGGCCGCCTTGAATTTCCCCTTCCTCACAATAAAAATTTGAAAGTAAGGAAGGGGGGGCCTTGGTCCTGGCTCGGGTTAGCTGTACCACTCGGGAAGTGATGAATCCGAGGGCGTTGACCGCCTCGGTGATCCGCCTCAATGGGTGTGTCGGCCGGGAGGCCTTTGATGACTAGCTTTAGTTTTTTTCCCCTCCCGGTTGGAGTGACGGAAAAAACCCGTGTTGGTCTCTCGTAGAATTTTCAGGACTAAGTCCTCCTCTGTCACCGTTCGAGGAAGGACTTTGAAGAATTGGAAAAATCGCCGATATTTAATGACCTCCCCACCACCGTTGGCGATCAGCTGACAGATCGATCGGCCCAACTCTCCACCAGGGAAGAGTATGGGCAGAGGACTCGGCGCCGGGGATTTGGCATCCGGAATGACGGCCGGGAATTGGGCATACTCGCCAGGCATGGGGCATCTGGCACATCCGGGGATGGGGCATCCGGATTCACCGCCAGGAATTGGGCACCTGGCATCGCCGGGAATTGGGCATCCAGGGCTAGTCTAGGTCTTTTAACCGCCGGGTATGGGACCTCCGGGGCTGGATCCGCCCCTGCTTTCAGGAATTGGGCATCTGGGGTCAGGCAATCGGATTTTACCGCTGGGAATTGGGCATCCGGGGTCGCCGCCGGGGATGGGACATCCGGGGTCAGGGAAGAGGTCTCGGCCAAAACATCGAACTGGTTAGAAGTTGGAATATTTGCAACAGCTTGTGCTCTTGATTCCTCATTCTCTCGAAACAGGCCTCGAAACCGAAAGCTGCATTAATTTTATGCAGAAACAACGTAAAGCCATCCCTTCATCGAAGGCCATCGTCTGCTTCTGGCTTCCGCTTACGGTAAAACTGACCGATGTCTCGGAGCCTATCCAACACGCAAGATCTCTAAGTCTTTGCGACGTGTCTGCTCTGATCTGATGTGAACACCAGAATAGTCCGTGATCAGTGATGAGTGATGTGTCAGTGATCAGTGATGTACACTAAAAATTAAGTAAAGTAATTCGTTTAATTAGTTATTAATAATAATTTAACTGGTAATTATTAAGTAGTTGGTAATCAACTAGTAATTATTAACCTAGTTAATAACTATAATTGTATAGGTTAAATAAAATTTATGATAGATTTTTGTAAAAAAAAATGTCAATTCCAATTAAGCAATTGATTCGATAAGTAAACTATGAGTTAACAGGGGAGGGGGGGGGGGTCAAATAAAAATTCCCTAAAGAAGGAACCCTTCCAAAATTAAGAAATCAGTCCCCCCGCCCTGATCAGCTCCCAAACATCCCCAAAATTCCCAATATTCCACAAATCAGATACTGGGTACGCCATTGAAACTGCAAACAACAAAATTAAGTTCCTCACTTCCGTAACTACTCAAAACATCGTATATACTATGTTTTTTTTTTAATTTTACACTAAAATGCCCCATAAAGCCCTAAAGCCTTCTACTGTAGCACTTAATTTATCCTTTTCCAATTCATACGTAAACTCTGCATTTGCTTTTCATTCCAAGTATACAGGATCTCAGTTGACAGCAGTGCCCTCTATCGGATGTAATGTGATAGGGAGCCGGTGTCTTTTTTCGTTTAAGATGCATTTTCCCTTCTCGTTCATGTAGTAACTGATCAAAGCAAAAAAAAAAGTTTCTATTTGTGGTAGCTTAAAGTTTAACTTATATTTTGATAAACAAAAATCGAGGTCACGATTATTAACCTATTGCCTCTCCTGAAATCCTGGTTGCTTCTATTTATATCAAAAATGACCCCAATCCATCCCTTACTGATGAACTTGAACTCATTCAGCCCCCTTCTTGTGTCTTGATTTTAACGCCAGACATCACTCCTGGAATCCAACTACTACTATTAACTTCTACTTTTTACTACTACTTTTTAACTTTGCTTTCCAACTACTACTTTTTAACTTTGCTTCCAATAATGACATTGCTTTCCCTGACAACCCTACTAGATTTGACTCCTAGATTTCCTCAGCTCATTAATTTCTTAATTGATTTCTCGATCCCTGAAGACTACCCTGACCTACTTTACCACTAACTGGGAGTCTCCTCTCTTGCAAACTCCCCATACCCCTTCTCTAATAATAATAATCCCGATGGAGTTCAATGAAGCGGTAGGGACCTTTACTGACCTTTTAATAAGTGCCCATAGGAATTCGTCCACTGAGAAGCTGGGGGGGTGTCCAATAATATTCACACCCCTATTGACCTTAAAAATCTCATTCAAATTAAAAATCGCGTTCGGGGAGACTGGCAGAGATACAGGGATCCCAATGATAGAAGGGAGCTTAACAGTCTCCAAGCCCTTATCAAGCATAGCACTCGCAAAGTCATTCAGACGAACTGGGAGGAATACTTGCTCTCACTCAATGTCGAGGATGGGCCTATTTATAGAGCTTAAGAGTCGTTAAATGGAACACTCCTCCTGACATTCCACCCCTAAAACGGTCAAATGGCACCATCGCCGAATCTGATTCTGATAAAACTGAATGTATTGCTGACGCCTATCAGAATCAGTTTACGGAAAACCCCGTGAAAGATCGGGCCTTTCGGCAACATTTTATTCGAACTGTCAATAATAGGTTTCAATATCCAATGCTCTATGATAACCCTGAACCGGTTGAAGAGTGGGAGGACACCCAATATATAAAGAATTCCAAAATCAAAAAATCTCCTGGACCCGATGGGGTAGCCAATAAAATGCTTACAAATTTACCGCCCAACATTATCACCTATCTTGTTCTGGCCATTACCCCTTTAAGAACGAGCTATCACGATCGTACGGGTATAAAAAAGAATGTTCAAGCTTTTCAAAAATATCGGTACCGAAGCAGCTGACTTGTACCATTCATTATTTGTATAAAAAATAACTTTGTTTTTAAGGAGTTGCTGGCATTGATGCTGTTCAAGACTTTTATTTCGATAAAACTCTAAAATTTAGTTTCATAAACTTAAAGTAATTCCAATCTTAAAACCTGGGAAGGATCGATTGGATCCAACTTCTTACCGCCCCATATCTCCCTCCTCCCAGTTCTTGCTAAGGTGGCGGAGTACTATATTCGCAACCGATTGAGGGATTTCCTGGATTCTGGCAGGAAACCCATTCCCCAACAATTTGGCTTTGTCAAAAATCTTTCCACTACCCACCAGCTTTTTGGGGTTACGAAATTCATTTCCGATGGACTTGCCAATAAAAAGACCACTGTTGCGCTCTTATACAAATACAAATACAAAAATTGTCGACCAACAACAGGCCAGAGGCCCAGCAAGGTTGATCCAAAGTAAATCTAATACATTACCAGTTTCCAATGTCCGTCAAGTTTCTTCTTAAAATCTTCTACTCTCTTCGAATGCACAACATAATCTGGTAAAGCATTCCACTCATTGACAACTCTATGGTAAAAATAATGTTTTCTTACCTCCCTTCTAAAGCTCGATTTATTCAATTTCTGATCATGACCTCTGGTCCGGCTATTTAAAGTAAAATCTAAGCCCTCCAAGTCTCCCTGTTTTATGAACTTGAATAACTGTATTAAATCACCCGTAGCTCTCTTGTTTTCCAGGGAATACATGTTTAAAGATCTTAATCTGTTATCATAATCAATACCAGATAGACCCTTAATCATTTTTGTAGCCCTATGCTGAACTTTTTCAAGCAATTCTATATCTTTTCTGAGGAAGGGAGACCAAAACTGAACAGCATATTCCAGATGTGGCCTTACCAATCCCCTATACAATGGCAAAATAATCTCCTTAGATTTAGAAGTGATACTTTTTCTAAAATATCCCAATATTCGATTGGCTTTCTTACTTGCCTCAACACACTGCTTACTCATTTTGAAATCATTGCTCACCAAAACTCCTAAATCTCTAACGAACTCACTATCTTGGATACTTTCTCCCTGTAAAACATAAGAATGATTAACATTGTTCTTACCCTAATGCAAGGTTTGACATTTGTTAACACTGAACGACATGCCCCAGCGTGAAGCCCATTCAGTAATTTTCGTAAGATCATTTTGTAACTGCTCAATATGCTCAACAGAATTTACTGTACTCGTCACTTTTAAGTCATCTGCAAAAATACTTAACTTGCTATTCAACCCCCAGCTGATATTATCAATAAACATAATAAATAAAATTGGTCCTAGTACAGAGCCCTGAGGCACTCCACTTACAACCTCATTCCAATCAGAGTACTTACCATTAATGTGAACCCGTTGTTTTCTATTGGTCAACCAATTTTTAATCCAACGGACCACAGCAGTCCCTAACCCAAATCTTTTCAACTTAAATAACAAAGCTTCATGAGGAACTTTATCAAAAGCCTTTTGGAAATCGATGTAAATAACATCAACCATATTGTCTTTATCAATCTCTTCTGTAACAGTATCATAAAATTTTAAAACATTAGTTGTACAAGACCTACCTTTTCTAAAGCCATATTGATTATCTGAAAGCAAATTATTAGTTTCCAAAAAAGTCATTATACGCATTTTAAACAATGTCTCAAAAACTTTACCTAAAACAGATGTAAGACTAACTGGTCTGTAATTACCCGGATTACCAGATTCAGATTTAGGCCCTTTCTTGTACAATGGAGTAACATTCGCCAATTTCCAGTCTGCTGGCACCTGTCCAGAAATAAATGATGTCCTAAAAATAGTCAGAATTGCATCCCCCAACTCTTCTGCACATTCAACTAAAATTTTAGGATACATATCATCAGGGCCAGGTGCAGGGCCAGGTCTTTCTTGACGTAGCAAAGGCCTTCGACCGAGTCTGGATTCAAGGAATTATTTACAAGCTTATTGTTCTAAAAAAAACCATTATCTTATCAAAATTATCTATTCTTATCTGACTGACCGCTCCTTCAAAATTCGCGTCAAGAATTCGCATTCTTCCCTTCGACCAATTCTTGCGGGAACCGCTCAAGGTTCAGTCCTCGGCCCCACCCTTTTCAATATTTATGTTAACGACATCCCCAATATTTTAAAACTTTTCTGGCTATGTTTGCGGATGACACCGCCATTATGGCCAAGGACCACAACCAAAAATATGCTACTAAATATATTCAAGATCATGTCAAAATGCTTGAATAATGGCTCGATCGTTGGCAAATTGCCATTAATATCGATAAGAGTGCTGCAGCTGTCTTTATGCTGTCTATCGCCCCCCCCCCCCCCCCCAAGAAAATTGTCCTCTACAACCAGCCCCTACCCAGGGAAGAAAAACCAAGTATATCGATGTTATTCTTGACTCCAGACTAACCTGGACCGATCATTATGACTATGTCAAGGATAAGTATAGGAAAGCTACTTTATCTCTCAAATATCTTATGTCTCCCAGGTCCCACAGTGGCATGTGGAATAAACTCCTGCTCTACAATAGTGTCATCAGACTGGTTCTTACTTATGCTGCTCCCATTCGGGGGAGGTGCCTCTCAACATCGGCTTAATGCCTTTGAAATCCTCCAAAACAAAGTTCTCAGAAAAAATGTTGTTAGGGCCAACTGGTACATGAGGAATGAAGACATCAGAGCTCTTCTCAAAATCCCCAAACTCACCGAATTCATAGGCAAACTCTCCACACATTTGTATCACTCTGTCGATAACCACTATAACCCTGCTCTCCACACAAGCCCTTTCGAAAATTCAGTTATTTATCGTTTGTTAAATTAAGTTACAGTAGGAAAAATATAAAATTAGTACAATTGATGCTTTAAAAATAAAGCGAAACTTTGCATATTTTTTATGCCAAGTTAGAATTCTCTACGCATCTTTCTTCATACATTATACATATGTTCTGTCGGCGTCTAGGGGAGTTCTCAATAAACATCACAATTCTTCCTCTTGATGGTGAGTTTTATTCAAGAAAAGTGCATGGCGGAGTAAAAAAAAAGGTTAAATTGAGACTGTTAAGCCTCGTTAGCTTTCCACCGGCGTTTTCGCCGTGAAGCACAGGTAAAGGATTCACATTCAGCAGTAAAAGAGAGCGCGCCAAAGTTTAGCGTAGATTATATAAAGCAAGTGGCGCTGCCATCGTGGGTGGATAAAAGGGTTGCAGTTAATAGGTTATACAGTTACAATAGCAGTTAGACAAGGGCGTCTTGACACTCGTCCATCCTGGCCTTCACGTCCTCGTGAATAAGTTGAAATTGAGAAAAAAAAACATATATCATAAAACAATTCTGAAGAAAAGAAATATAAAGTACCTAAAATATGTAATATGAACATACAATATATAATAATTAAACATGTGATATTAAAGCAAAAAGAATTGCATATAATATGGAGGTAAAAATAACTGCAAGTAATATTGAAGTAAAAAAAATATTTGCACATTAAAGTAAAAATAATGGCATAATATTAAAATAATAGCACATGATATTAAGGGAAAGATAATGGCATATAATATCAAAGTAAAAATAAAAAAAAAAGTTATCTTCTTTGTTGACAGTTCAGTTTGTATGATGAAAAATAACCATAATAAAACACTGTTCAAGGAATGTTTATGGTTGGGAAAGAAAGTCAAGTTTTTCATTCGGGAAATTGTTCACAAAAAAAATAGAGTTAAAAGTTAATTGGTTTTGAAGACTTCAATGTTCAGTTGTTACTCCAACTTTTCATTAAATCAGCTGATGATGATGTAAGGTTCGGACCCTCATGGCGACCTATCTTCTTGACTTCATACTTGTACTTCATACTTGACTTCATACTTGTACTGTCACTATCTCATATGGGCCGAAGAATTTTGGTCGTAATTTCATTCCTCCTCCGAATTGGGTTCGCTTAATTGCAATCGTGTCACCAATGTTGTAGGTCTTTGCTGCTTTCCGTTTTTTGTCATATTGATGTTTACTTTGCTTGTTGGATCTGTAATATATTCTTCTTTGCTTGGTCTCGCAGCTATTGTTTTATGCAGAGAGTTGATTGCAGGTTTTCTTCATATAGGATATCTTTTATTCTTATGTCATCTTTGTTTTTCATTTTGACACCTGTCAACAGTTCAAATGGTGTAAATTTTGTTGTTGAAGAAGTGGTGCTATTGACGATACGTTGTACTGATGGGACGAATTTATACCATTTATTTGGATCATCCATGGAGAGTTTAGTTAAGACTGGATGAGAGTACCGTGATACCGTTCAACCTGTCCGTTGCCGCGGGGTACACCTGTTGTAATTGTCAACAATTCAATGTTTTCTTCCTGGCAATACTTCTGGAATGCAGTTGAAGTGAACGCTGAGCCTTTGTCAGAGATGATGCGACTGGGATTTCCAAAAACGGCTTGCTGTACTTTTAGCTTTTCCAAAGCATCATGGGCGGAAGTTGATTTAACGGGATAAATCCATAAAAACTTTGTAAACGCATCCACAACAGTAAATATATGATTATAATTCTTATTAGTGGAAGGAAGGGGACCTAAAAAGTCAATATGGTAGGTATCAAGTGGTAAATCACCTTTTGGGATCGGATTTAGTAACCCTTCTTTCTTTCCAAATTTTTTTGATGAAAGTATGCACTGTACACAATTGTCAATAACAGTTTCCACGATTTTTCGAATATTAGGGAAATAAAACTGTTGCTTTACCAAGTTTTCAGTTTTGCTTATTCCAAAATGACCTTTTTCATGTTCTAATTGCACGATTTGTTTCTGTAAATCTTGCGGTACGAGGAGTAATTCCTGATCGTTGACCAGTTTATAAATTACACCTTGTTTTAATGTGTAGTCTGTTGTCTTGGAATCTTCCAGTAGTAGCTTTATTGTTGAGGATAACTCGTCCTGGCTTTGAGCTATTCTTATTTTGTCAGTCATGTCGTTGACTTGGATGTTCACTACAGGGAAGCGACTGAGGGCATCGACGTGTTGCATTTGTTTTCCTGGCCTGTGAAGTAATTCGTAATCGAATTCTTCTAGAAAGAGAGCCCACCTGGCAATTTTGGGTGGCAAGTCTTTCTTTGACATTGTCTTTTGGAACGCTTGACAGTCTGTATATATTTGGAATTTAATACCTGCTAGGTAGTGTCGAAACTTCTTGAGAGCAGTAACGATAGCTAAAACTTCAAGTTCGTAACTAGAATATTTCTCTTGTTGGGGAGTAGTCTTGTGACTCATGTAATGTATCGGATGAAAGCTTTTGTTTTGGTCCATCTGCAAAAGTATTGCTCCAAATCCCTTCGCGCTGGCATCGCAATGTAGTTGGAGGGGCGCTCCTTGTTGGAAAAGATGCAATACAGGTTCCGATGAGAGAATTTCCTTTAAAGTAAGAAAGGCGTGTTGTTGTTCTTGCCCGAAGGTGAATGGTACGTTATCGCGTAAGAGGTCACTTAATGGTCTTGCAATTAAGGCATAATGTGAATAAACTTTCTGAAATAGGATGTTAAACCGAGAAATGATCTTACATGTTTCGTGTTTGTTAAGATTGGGAACTTTAAAACTGCCTTCGTTTTGGTTGGTGACGGACGAATTGTTCCTTTCTCGATGATATGTCCGAGGTAAGTTATTTGGCGCTGTAGAAAACAACACTTTTTGAAATTGAATTCGAGACCATAACTGGATGCAACCTCAAAAACTTTTTTAAGTTTTGATAATCCTTCAGTTTCATTGTCCGAGAATATTAGAATATCGTCCAAATATATTACAACGGTTTTATCTTTCAAAAGGTCTTTAAATACGATTTGTATGTATTTCTGGAACACTGATGGGGAGTTTGTTAATCCAAATGGGACTTTTTGGAAGACGTACTGTGAATTATGTGTCACAAATCCTGTATATTTCTGACTATCAGATTCAATATCAATATGATGAAAGGAATTTTTGAGATCGAGGGCACTAAAAATTGTAGCGTTTTGCAATGTATCAAAGATATCTTCAATTAAGGGTAATGGGAATTTTTCTTTAACTGTCTTAGAATTAACAGAACGAAAATCTACACAAATTCTTGTTGAATCGTCCTTTTTCTTGACTAAAACTAAAGGTGAAGCAAAGTCAGAATTCTTTTCTAGAATAACACCATCATCTAGCCATTGGCTGATTTGTTTATCAACTATCGCTTTTTCTTGAAGACTGAGCCTGCGTGCGCGATATGCAACTGGTTTTTCATCTGTCAGAATGATGCTCATTTTTAATTGAGTGTCTTTAGTTTTCTCAGGTTTATAAGATTGTATCATATTTTCAAGCTTTTTGCGGAGATCACAGTTCCTAATGTGGGAGATATCGACTTCCTGAGGAGCTACGTTAAGATTAAATAAAAAGCATCCGTCATTTAATCTATCAGAAATCACCGGATTAACTGCTTCTTGAGAGTAACGCAAATCATCAACGGTTTTCAAAACAGATTGATTCTTTTTTTCTTCTTGAGGTCGGGTGGGGGAGAGTGGTGTTTGCTCTTTTTCTTCTGACGTCAGTGAAAATGGGATGTTTGCGCTTTCTTTGATGGATGTTTGGGAGAAAAGAGAGTGTCCAAGGTCGCGCTGTGGCCCACTGATCGAAAAAGGTGATGGCTCTTCATTTTCTGTGTTGGAATCGGCTGTGTGTTGTCTATTCATAAGAAGATCTTCAAACACGTTTGGAGGGATAATGAATCCATGACATAAATTTATACACTTTGCGGCAATGATTGTTATTGGGTTATTTCGTTCGGTTGGTAAACTAATGTTGATTTTTACAAGATCAGCTTCCAGTTCATTACCAAAGGCACCTGTTAAGTTGACAGTTCCAAGTGATGGAGTTAGATCGTGAATAAAGCGTTCATGAACACAGCTGATTTGCGCTCCGCTATCGATGAGGGCAGTGACCTTTGTGTTATTTATGTAAATATCCGCGAATTGTAACTTATGTTGATTAACGGATGTGTCAATGGTACACACTTGGCTATCATTTGGAGGAGTAGACCTTGGATTTGTAGTGGCAGAGTTATTGGCAGGTCGAAAATTGTTATTGTTACGATGATAGAATCCACGATTTTGTTTATTACGGTTGGAATGGTAATGGTTGGCTTTGTTTTTATTATCGTACGATTGTTGGCGATGGTTGGTTTCACTTAATGATTTCCGCTGCGATGTAAAATATGTATCGATCTCTTTGGATAATTCCGTGGGTTTAAACCAGCTAGTATTTTGTCGTAAAGAAATGTAAGATTGGGTCTCTTTGTCAAGTGTACTAAATAGCTTGTCGGCGACCATTAAATCACATAAAGATTGAAAATCACTGACATTACGAATTTTGCAATAGTATTCAAAACTGGTTTGGAGACGTGACGCAAACTGGATATGGGTTTCGTGAGGTAAACGTTGACTTCTTCTGAAATTTTGTAAGCATTCTTGCGCGTTTGGTTGAAAATGGTTGAGGACCAGTTCTTTAACTTTTTCGTAATCACACATTTCATCTTGGTGGATGTGTAGTAAAATACTGTTTGCTGTTTCACCGAGTATGTTTAATAATATTTCTGATTTTAATTCGGGTGGCACGTTTTTAGTTATAAATGCTTTCTCAAGAGACACAAAGAATAAATTGAAATTTTCTGGATTTTTCGGGAGTGGCATCGATAGTGTTTTCATAGATTTTAAGTAACTTTCAAGGTCTGTTGCAGGTGCGAAATTATTGGCACTGTTGTTATTTCGAATTGTTGCTAATTCTAGCTCTCGTGCAACTTCATCAAGTCGGTGTTGTTCTTTTCGTTCTTCGACGAATGTAGCGATGATGTCTTTAACAAATTCAGGGTCCTTTGTGAACACGGGTGTAGATTCGATCATGTCTTTTAACTGTAGAATTGTAGGAGTGTCGGGCGGATCTAGTCCTAGCTCTCGACAGGTACGGAGCAAGTCCTCTTTTTTTGTGTTCTTATACATATTGTAGACGTTGGTGAGGCGGGGGAATTGGCCGTTGCAAGATGATGCAGAGATTTTTCAGTTCTTTTTCTGAAGTGATACAGACGTTGGTGCGGCGGGGGAATTGGCCGTTGTATGCTGATGCAGAGATTTTTCAGTTCTTTTTCTGAAGTGATACAGACGTTGGTTCGGCGGGGGAATTGGCCGTTGTACGATGATGCATATGCAGAATATTGTTGTGTCCGTTAAACTCTGGATGGAAGAAGATTGCTGTGGGAGTTGACCGTCTTGAACGATGCGACGTGGCTACGACGCGCCATTGTTTTGGGCGTTGGCCGTTGGAGTTTAGCGTAGATTATATAAAGCAAGTGGCGCTGCCATCGTGGGTGGATAAAAGGGTTGCAGTTAATAGGTTATACAGTTACAATAGCAGTTAGACAAGGGCGTCTTGACACATATATAATGAACTATCAAAAGAACTCTATTGTGATATTACAACAATTCAAACTAAATTATATATCACATAAATATTCTTTCAAAAGTTTTTATTTTTATTTTAAATAAAATTTCTCGTACGTTTAACGAAATGGCAACAGTGAAAATATTGAATAAAAATGGAATTTGCATGTTATTTCAATGTAGATTAAATTTTTAGTTATTTAACTTTTAAATAAATTTCTAATTTCAATTTTTTTGATGAAATTTGGAATGTAGCCTAATCTGATTTATTGCTTCAAAATGGCGAATCCCACTTGTTTGTGAGACTTACGGTTCGTTCTGTGAAAGTGGGTGACTGACAGACAGACGGACTGAACGATTATAATACCTTCCCGTTTTTACGTTATAAACGTAGTGTGGAAGTTAAAAATAATAATATATATTTTAGTACGTTGTCAGGGAGCGGTGTTGCTCAAAACGTCATTTATAGGTAGTCCTGGGAGAGGGTAAATCTTATTTTCGAACATTTTAGTTAAATTTATAAGTATCATTAATAAAAATATCATTAATTATTTATTAAAATGAATAATAATCATTATTATCGTTATAATTATCTATCTATTAAATCATATAATTTTCAATTATATGTTAAAGGTATTATTACAAAAATCTCTATATCGAAAAAACTCAAGATCAAAAACAAATGAAGCGCTATACTTTAATAGAATACCACGAACCACGTTTCATCACAAGCTGGAAAGCCTGCGCTTCCTACCGACAGCTGACTTCTTACTTTTCCTCGAACTCAGCAGGCATTTTTTGAGACATTTGAAGTTTAGAAGTGTTAAGTATCTTAAGCACCTCTTAGTCTCCATTGAGCATTTTAGGAAGAAGTCTTACATCCTCCAGTGCTACGCCTGTCAACAGAGAGATCACACTTCACGCCTCTGTTTCATGGACGTCATGTGCAGGTTCTGCACAGAACTGAGCATTTTCAAAGCATGAAGATTCATTCAGACAAACAAGAACCTAAACAAGAAAAAAACAGAAAGAACCTTTTTCGAAACAACTTCCTTGCAGAAATTGCCCCAAAGTCCAACTCACGCCCAGCCACATCTGGGAATGCCCATCTGTTGTGGTGAGTCTCCTGAAGAAGGGTGGTAACAGAACCGGGAAATCTTGGAAATCAGGGAATTCTCATGGAATTTTTTCAAATTTTGCAAAATATCAGGGATTTTCCCCATTTTGGATAACTTAAATAGCAGATTTAGATTGTTCTTGTGATCACTACTAATGGATACTTAATGAAAAGAAAATATTCTGGTTGGTCCGATTGGCCTGAACCGAAACTACAAAAGTAAACCTGTCTCTTTTCTTATCATGCTGAGGCAAAGAACTGTCAATCATTATAGACCGAGAGCCCAGGGCCCCCAGACCTAAGTCATTTTTTAAAGTATGAAATGTATCGGATTAGGTTCGGTTTTCATTTACTTTTAGAATATGCAAAGCCGCTAGAGTGAACCGACGGACAATTTACAGGTATCGGGGGCAAAAAGTAGGTAAATTATAAGTTAACTTAAGTCATTTTCTAAAGGCTGATTTTTACGTATGTTTTAGAAAATAATGTTAAAAGTTAATAATAAATTTCCAGACACTTTCCGTCGGCCGAAACTTTTCCCAGACGCTTTAAACGTCTTTATCAAGTTCAGACTTTGTCCCACGCATCTGGCGGCATGAAATAGCGCTACAATCGTCCTCGGACGACAAGAAGCGAAAGTTAAGCAAAAAAGAACTATGTGTGTATTGGAGAGGTGGTTGGTTGGTCGATTGGCATATATATTCCGGTTTGTGTGCTTGATCATTGGAGATGTGAAAATATTGTAAGCTAAAGACACCTATGGTTACTTGTTGACTAATTTATTTTCTAATTAAACAAAAATTTAATTAAATCGAAACGATATTCTTTCTTCGTTTTTATTGCTTATCGACTCAGTTTTATTTCTGTCACCATAAAAACACGAAAAATTACACCCCCACCCCCAAAAAAATTCAACTTAAGTTATAATATCAGTCTTGCTTTTTATATATGATACTCATAGACCTATTTCAATACTTTTTTACAAGCTGCCAGACAAATCAGGTGGTCCAAACAACCCCCAAACACATATTAAGGGTTGACATGCAAATTAGAACGAGAATAATATAATTATTGCTTGCAAAAAAGTATTAAAATAGGTCTCTGAGTAACATTTGTAAACAGCAAGACTGAGATTATAACTTAAGTTGATTTTTTGGGGTGGTGGAGGTGTAATTTTTCGTGTTTTTATGGTGAATGAAATAAAACTGAGTCGATAAGCAATATAAACGAAGAAAGAATATCGTTTCGATTTAATTAAATTTGTGTTTAATTAGAAAATAAATTAGTAAACAAATAACCATAGCTGTCTTTAGCTTACAACATTTTCACATCTCCAATGATCAAGCACACAAACCGGAATATATATGTCAATCAACCAACCAACCACATCTCCAATACACACATAGTTCTTTTTTGCTTAACTTCCCCTTCTTGTCGTCCGAGGACGATTTTAGCGCCATCTCACGCCGCCAGATGCGTGGGACAAAGTCTGAACTTGATAAAGACGTTTAAAGCGTCTGGGAAAAGTTTCGGCCGTAGGAAAGTGTCTGGGAAATTTATTATTAACTTTTAACATTATTTTCTAAAACATACGTAAAAATCAGTCTTTAGAAAATGACTTAAGTTAACTAATAATTTACCTACTTTTTGCACCCGATACCTGTAAATTGGCCGTCGGTTCACTCTAGCGGGTATGCATATACTAAAAGTAAATGAAAACCGAACCTAATCCGATACATTTCATCCTTTAAAAAATGACTTAGGTCTGGGGGCCCTGGGCTCTCGCTCTATTATGAGACAATGCGAAACTTCACGCCTTTCTTCCATGAAGTTTAAGTGCAGGTTCTGCGACTTGACTCTCACAAGTGTTCCAAGAAACAAGATGATCCTTTTCAGAGCGCAAACTTTAGCCCTAACACTTCGAACTAACTTTAGCCCTAACACTTCGACGGCATACTCTGCTCGCCCGAAAGTCCCCTGTCGAACCACGCTTCGCCAAATCAGCGACCCCGAGCGGCCACCCTGAAAATAGCCCAGATCCCCAAACAATGAAAAATTAAACTTCTCTCCTGGGTGCTCAAGGGTTACATTATCGATGTCTTTGGTAAGGTATCCACAGAAGATCGTGGCTATCAACAGCACGAGTGATAAGGAAGCTAAAATTGCTGCCATTTTTTAACTTTTCCTAGAGAGAACCTACCGACTACTTTCCAATCCTCTTTTAGCAATTTTAATGCATGTCTGAAGGCTTATTTCCTGTGAATTCCAGACAACGTTAACCCCTTTTCGGGGCTATTTCGATGAAGTGCAAATGACGCCTCGCGGAAATCCTACGAAATGCACCTTGTAGATTTCAGATTGTCCATGAATAGAGTGGACATGCAGGTGTTAAAATACATGTCCAAAAGTTAAGAAATAATAGCTTCAAGATAAAACATTGGACAATCTTAAATTTTTAGTTTCTTCTTATCCCCTGTAACTGAAAATATCAATAATTTATTTTCTTTTAATTATTAAACAATTATACAATATTTTTTCTATTATAGTTTTAAAAAATATGATTTATGTATTAAAACTATGTTTTATCAAATACAATACAGTAATAACTTTTTCGAATGACATTTGTGCTCCTAAATTCAAATTGTTGATTAGAAAACACCATGTAATTTATTAATATTATTTTATTACACACTTTGATCTTATCCAGGAGACCGAGAAGTGAGTTTTATTTTATTATATACTACGCATTTTTAATATAATAAGGATTTTCTATGCAGTCAAAATCATAACTTAGAATAAATGTTTTTGAATAAATAAGAGCTAATTTAAAACTATATAAATAAAATTTTACTGGATTTTTCGTAAACCGCGTATACACACATGCGTCTAACACCCCAGAACCTGTGAACACTTTCAACGTCCACTCTGTTACCAATTGTAATAAATATTTTGAAGTATTATTTGTAATTTTAAATATGAATATTCTATGCTTACTTTTGAAATAGTTGGCCAATTTCCGAATATTTGCAGATTCACCTAATATTTAGAAAAAAATATTGGTGCAAAATGTAAAAGTTTTTAAATATCAATGGTTCACTTTTTGTGAAATTTAGAATTGACTTTTCTTTAAATAGATATCTATTCACCTTTTTGGTGAAAAATAAAAAAAAAAAAACTGACAATCGCAAAACATTTTTGAAAATAATTATAATAAAAGTCTAATTTTGATAAAAATAGGGAATAATAACGCATTCACAGAATGTATATTAATCAAATATAAAAAGAAAATCCTTTACTACACCGTCACGTCTAACACACCCCAAACAGGATCCTAACCCTCTTCTAGTATATATACTTCAGGGATTGGAAAGTTACTTTTAAAAAGTAACTATGTTACAGTTACTTAATTAAAAAAGTAACTCTGTTACAGTTACTTCATATGAAAAGTAACGCGTTACAGTTACTTTTAAAAAAAGTATCGAATCACAGTTACTTTTCGAAATTTCAAGTTATAAAAAAAATTGAAATTTAGCCATCTTACCAATTTTCAAAGAGAACCACGATAAACGAAATATAAGCTCAAACAAAACACTGAAATTATAATTAATAATTTTTTTTTGTATTTAATTTTAATCCTTTACCCTGATACGAGTCCATCTGTAAACACTCGGGTAGGTACTGACAGAAATAGGGGTATCTCAAGAATGAATGTGAAATCTCTGTCTCCTCCCTCCCCACCCCTCTTAAAGGGGAAGGACTTGGTCATTGTTGTAGAACCCATTCAGGCAGGGGGACACAAAGGGGTTTTGACTGAGGGATCCAACCTGCTTGGCAGTTAGCGTGATTTATTTGAAAACCCTTCTTTTCCGTAGATGCTTGTAATTGTGCGGGGCTTATAATGTGATACTTAGAAAGGTTAACAGACAAGGAAAAACATTCGTACTGTTACAATTCTGTCTGAAAGCCGCCGTCACGCCTGTAGCAGCCAAAGTGGATAATTCTATTATATTCTTTACCTTTACCCTCCCAAGAAAAGCTCGTAATTCGGGAATGCGAAATGTTTCATTCTCTCTCTCTCTCTTAGGATCGGAATTTCAAAATTGGCATCAGACAGCATTCGTAAAGTAACGACATTTTTCGTTACTTTGTTACCTCTAAAAGTAACTAATTTACAGTTACAGTTACTTTCTGAAAAATGTAACGGCGTTACACGGCGTTACCCCCAAAAAGTAACTGTTATAAGTAACGGCGTTACAAATAACGCGTTACTCCAATCCCTGATATACTTATTGAACAAACAAGAGGAAAAAGTTATGGATAAAAATAATTTATGGTAACCAATATTTTCATATAAATATTTTTATAAAAATATTTAAAATCATCGTGATATTTAATGTTTGGTGAAAAAAAAGAAAAGCATTACTTGCACAATCTAAGTGTAAGTAGTGTGGTAATGTAAAAGACAATCGAATTGCAATTTTATATCACCTACTACTGCTTTCAGCGTCTCCAGATTGAGAATTTTCCGAAAAGTGTTTTTTTTTCAATGGAAATATAAAAACGCATATAATCTAATATATATTTTTTCAATACAGTGCTCATATAAATTTACGCTATTTACAGTTTTGTAGAAGTTGACAGTTCTGTTTATGTGTCACTCATCTCTATGGTTAAAGGATCGAGATAGAATCTTCCACTAGACGAGGGAGTAAGGATTAGCCCAAGTCAACCACAAATTCCCGTCTTACAAAAATGACGCTATGGACAAATCGTGTTTTTAAGAAACTTAATGCGTACAATACGTTTCCAGATAATATTTTATTCGCTTTATTTGAAATTTAGTTCAGATACGTAAACTTTACGAAGAATTATTAAAAAGTAATCTCATATTTAAAATTTTGATCTAATTTCTTTTTTAAATTTAAAACAATTTATTATTAATTTTAACCCTTGAAGACGGCTATCAGATGGCGCTGATTTTAAGTTTATGCGTCTAAATTTTAGAGTTTTATCGAAAAAATGCCTTAAACAGCATCAATGCCAGCAACTTCGATATCGATATTTTTGAAAAGCTTGAACATTCTCTTTTATACCCATACGATCGTGATAGCTCGGTCTTAAAGGGATAAGGAATTATAATCTATTTCAAGAAAATAAAATTAATTAATTTTAACTATTTAATAATTATAACAATTTAAAATAGGAATTTTTTTATTAATGGGATTGTTTCACGGAGGATCTAGCAATAGCTCTGTGGTTTTTTTTCATGTCTCTCGAATTACTGTTGTTTTGGTATTCGGGAGTGAGTTTTCGAAGAGAATATTTTAGTTGTTAATTTTTTTAAATTCCAACTCTTTCAATGCAAGTTTTCCTTGATAAATGATTAAAACAACCAACAGCACAGTAAGAAGTTGTAATTTTAAAAAATAACAACTAAAATTACTTATTCTTAGAAAACTTAATTTCGAATATCAATAAAAGTAATTCGAGAGACATGAAAACAAAACCGCAGAGCTATTTTGCCAGATCCTCCGTGAAACAACCCCATTTTAAGTACTAATTATTGCCATTATTTGAAGTCTATTTCATTATCGCTATGTGGCGCAGTAATCTGCAGGTATTTGTGGGCTTTTTTTTATGTATGAGACGGAAGGAAAAATGCAAATTCTCGATTGGCAACTCTTATTTCAGAGTTGCCAATCGAGAATTTTCGTTTTTCCTTCCGTCTCGTTACCAAGGTATTTTAAATTTCATAATAATTTCTGATTCGGTATTTTTTTGCATAAACAAACACAACTTACATTATGTTATTGGACATTTTAGCTTCCACACTACGTTTATAACGTAAAAAGTGGAAAGTATTATAATCGTTCAATCCGTCTGTCTGTCCGTCCGTCAACCACTTTCATATCCCGAACTACAAATGCTACGGACAAGTTTGATCACAGCCTCCTACATAGAATGCCAACCAGACTCGAGAAATAACATGGATTCACAGACTGTCCTCAAAAAGTACTCTGGTCGCGCCATCTGATGGTAGTCGTTCGCATATTTTAGTTGGAATGTATTCGCGGTGAATGACGAAACCAGCAGACTATTTCGAATACCGTTCGGTCAGAGTAACATAATAAACAAATGAGGTCTTTTTTTCTTTGTTTCTGCTTCCAAGCAATATTATTTGCCAGAGAAATTAATAAAATACCATTTTAATTTTTTAAAAATCCTTCTTCAAAATGTTTAAAAAGTGTAAAAACTGTTACAAAAAAAAGCTAAAAACAACAGGCATTTATTTTTAAAAACATAATCATGTAAGGAGTTTCTTTGTTTTTGTAATTATTTTTTTAAAACGCTATAGAACTATACATTTAAAATCCCTGTGCAAGAATTTTCTACTAGAGACTATAACACAAGTAAAGAAAACCTTGTTCAGACGTTACATTATTTAAAAAATCTTGGCTTCTTAAAAAAAATTCAACAAATACTATAACACTTATTAAAAATGCTTCTGTTAAAAATAACATTTCCTTAATAATAATACTATAACTTCGAACAACAACAAATTTTTAAAATGAGATAGATCATTTAAATTTGTAACTCAACTATAAAGTTTATTTAAAGTAGAACAAAAGCAAATGTGTGTTTAAACTATATATTAGAAAGGGAAAACAAATAATAATAATTAATTCATTATGAAAAGTTTCAATAGTAAAAATATTTAGAATAGATGATAAATTTTCGCCAAAAAAAAAAATAATAATTTAAAAAATTCTTTACCGAATATCTTCCATTTCGTAGGCATTCCTATATAAAAACACCGTGTTCTTTCTTTGATTTATAGGATGGTATGATGCAAAAAACTAGCCATTATTTGTTGCATTTACAAAAGTTTACAAAAAAATTATAAATTTCGAACTCTTGTAACCAAAATTTCTTATCACAGCCAAAGAAGAAACATCCAATAGAAGACACTGCTGTCGTATAAGTAACGAATTTTGTGCTTATAATATTTATTGACCTGTAGCACATGACGTAGGCGTCCTTCAAGGAAGATGCATGCTGGGAAATATGACGATTTTCCGGTCTGGCAAAGAGCAAAACACTTCTGCGCATGCTCTACTGCTCAGTCGAGCATGACTGAAGCGAATCGTGAAAGAGCACAGTTTGCCGTATTTGGCTTCGTATCTTTTTTTTGGCAGTTAGTTTTTTTATTGGGTTTGTTGACATTATACAGAGTTTTAAAAACACTCATTGTTTTAATTACTTTGTCCCAATATGATAAATGTCCCATGTATATTAGGGTCTTATTGCTTCCCAACAGCTCTTTTAAACATAAATGTATTAATGAATGATCCCCATTATCTACAAGATTCTGCTTGACCAATATATTGCATTAATAGTTATACAGTTTTAGAAGTTTATGCCAGCCACGCACAAACATATGGTTGTTTACTTTAATGAATAAAAATCGCCAACAAATAGCATCGCCAAAAGGAATAGGTTGCTGGAATAATGAATATGGTAGTTCTCTCAAGCATGCGCAGAAGAGTTTTGCTTTGCCAGGCCGGAAAAATCTCCCAAGTCAGTTTCGGAAAACTATACAATTTTAGGGTTTTCCGATCCCCAGTCTATGAATCTTCACCGTTTAACTGTAGAATTTTATTCATGTACCTTTTCTTCAACACAAAATCAAGCTAAGACATTATAAAAAGCCTAAACATAAGCCGAAAACCATAAAATTAGCACTATCCGAGTGTAACGCTATGCAACTACTGCATTGTTGGTTCTTCAAGGAGTTACTAAGGCCCGTTGCTAGGGCCCTGAGGGGGAAATTCCGAAGTGTGCTACAGCTCTATTGTAAGGGTTAATACTATGAAAAGTGTCAATTGGCAGATATGATAAGCCGTTGCAGATCTGACGAAGAAATTAAATTATATTTTCCATCATCTATTAAAACCTCAAAATGTAGCTAAAATATATGCATGTTTACGAAAGATTTGTAAAAGAATCGTAAAGCGTTTTTTTTTTTTGCTTTATTACTTCGTAATATGTGTAGAGATCAGACATGTCCAACTCATCTGGGGGCGCTACCATCGGAGGGATGCGTAAATAACTGTGACCGTGTGGATTTGTATTAGAAATCTAGGGAAGACGAAGATGTTGTAGTTCTAAGAGCACATTTTTGTAAAAAAATTTGTGTTAATTGATAATTCTAAACTTTTAAAATGTTATTAAATCAAACTTTTAAATCTTTCATCGTATTGGTTGGTGTTTTCGAGTCAGCTTGAATTTCCATGACCATGAAACATATACCTACAATAGGGATTCAATTTTTTTTTATGCACACTTTTAAAAAATATGATTTTTGTATAAAACCCATAATGTTCAAGAAAATCTGTATAAACTAAGAAAATTTAATTTTTTAATGGTAATTATGTTTCTAAACATATAATTAAATTTAAAACAGAAAATGCTGTTCCCTTATTGTTAAAATTGTAATTAAAGGGCTTTTTTTTTCTTTATACAACTCTTGGATAGCAAATAATTGGATAGAAATTAACCAAATGCTTGAATAAATGAGGAATTTCAATGAAGAAAATTTTACTTCAAATCGGATACGATAATGATTGAATTATCTAAGTTAATGCAGTCATATCATAATTACCATTGGCACACAAACTTCTTCACAATAAATAATAAAAAAAAAACTTTTTTTAAAAATATATTTTGGAATAAATGGAAGTTAATTCAAAATAATAGTTGAAAATCTTAGGGGAAGAATGTGGTAAAGTGACAAAAAGATGAAAACGAGATAATGATCTGTAAAGTTGCACTTAGAATCGTTAAAAACTGAAATTGCAAACGTAAAAAATAAACTTAATTTTATTTTCATGAACAATCGAAAATTTGTAACCTTTTAAAGATGTAATAATATGTTCATTGACTCAAAAATCTCATTTATTACAAAAACGTCATTTAACACGTTCTTCCACTCATCTCTTCAATTGCTAATTATTTTATAGAATTTTCATATATTCTTTCACTAATTGATTTCAAACACAAAACATAACAATTGTGCACTTTAATTTTACTGATACCACTGCATCTTAAAAAGTTTTTAAGATGCAGCTAAGACTAAGCTCCATTAATAGGAAAACCATCAATTATCACACATCACATCGGCATTTTTCAGATTCCATCCACTCACCCGGATGCCCCATTCCCGGTGGCACCCAAACCATATCCGATTCTCTTCCTCGGAGGGGAATTGGGTGACCGTATCTGTAGACGTATTGCGGAGACGGTGGTGGACGACATTGGCTACTAAACTCTTTCACAAGTTTGTGAAGGTATTGCCGTGAACCCAGGAAGAAGGTGATAAGATTCTCGCCATTCTGACCGACGAAAAGGCCGGCCATTTCCGCCACTCGAGACGCAAGCACGCCCATCTCAAGACGGTCGTCAAGGGCTTGCCTTGCGACACCGATCCCCAGTCTATCGCCTCCGCTCTTACCGCGGAGGGATACATATAGTTGACAAAGTGGCCCAGCTGATCCGGGCCTGGACCAAAGTCCCGATGCCAATCTTCCAAGTCCTTTTCATCCGGACTGGTAGATTCAAGGACATTTTCAACCAGAACAGTCTTCTTGGCAAGAAGATCCTCTTCGAGCCGTACAAGAAGATTGCCAGAATACATCTATGCTACTTGCCAGAACTTCGGCCATGACAGTACCCACCGTCACATGGACCCCAGGTGCAGGTTTTGTGGCCTCGGCCATGGCTCCCGCGCCTGCCCCTTCCGTGAAGACCCCCAGACCCTCCGCTGTGCCAACTGCAGCGGCAATCACCCAAGTTCCTCGGCGACCTGCCCGGAGCGTCCCAAGCCCCAACAAAAGGGAACCTCCTCAGAGAGCCGCCAGGCGGCGGCACCCCAAGCACCGCCTCCAGCCTAAAGAGGATGTTGCATCCCTCTTGGAGGCCCTCACGTCCGTGACTCCGTGAGAGCACTGCCATCTTTATAGTAGAAGCTGCCTGTCCGTCTTGAGGATTTCTTATGGCAATCGAAGACGACGCTAGTTCACCTCTCTGCCACTTGTGGCGCTAGCTTCGTATAATAGTGGCTAATATGTTTCAAGGCGGTTGTCACAGGAAATTTTATATAATAAAATAATTATGGATTTAAGTCAAAGTTAGATATTTTTTCTTAATAAGATATAAAATGAGCACACAAAAAATAAACCCATGAAGTATTAAAACCGAAGTCCCATTTAAATCAGTTTATTTCCTTTCCAGACAAAAATTCAAAAGTTTACCTCACTAAATGTAAAAACGCAATTAAAACGAAAACGGCATCGGAATAACAGTGTGATTTTACTCAAGTTTTAAAAATAACCAAATAACATACAATGTATGTTTTATAGGAGTAGTATTTGTATAATTGTTTAAAAAAATTTACATTTTGACAATTCCTAATCCGTGTAAAATTTTGTCAGTCGTTTTTTTTTTTTACTTCTCTATAATATATTTTGTTAGTTTCCTCTGAAATTTTTTATATATGTATATTTATTTTTAAAGTGTATTAACAGTCATGAGTAAAATAAGCATTTTCACACCTTATTTTTTTTTAATTTAACATTGTAAAGAAATATATTATGATATATATAATACTACAATTGATATATATGCGTAATACACATTAAATACACATATTAGCAAATAAAATGTCTACTCCTAAACACATATATAAAACTTTGCAGAAATATATACACAATTTTTAACAATATGACACAATGCAGAAATAATAAAATTTTCAACCAGACCAGATGTGGTATTTCATTTCAAGATATTTTCCAAACAATACAGAAACATTAATAAATATAACCTACTAAAAACAAATAAACCATCATGTGGCTTTTGAAGAATTAAATAATGTTTGTTGTATTTAAATGAAAATATGAAAAACATGTTAAAAAATAAAATTCATTCTGAAACAATTTTATTAAATGAATTGGCCCTAAATTCGTCATGCTAGCATTTTATAATGTTAAAAATTGAACGAAACAAATAAAGTTTCGAAAAATTTATTGTTTGTTATTTTATTCAAAAGTTATTAGAAAAAAAAATTAATTAAATTTTAGCAAAAAAATTAAGATTTTTTCCTCTACATTTTAGCATTTCATACTGAATAATATTCAATTCTGGATGCATAATGAGTCGACACTACTCAAAACAATTAGGGGAGCGCATGTTTTAAATTTGGTGTGCAATACAATAGTTATAAATTTTGATGTGCAGTTGGGAACACAGCAGTAAGCCATAATTTCAAATGACTTTCATAACGAATATCGAAATAATTTTGATACAATTCAACAAAAAACGCCGCAATGCAAGATATTTGTTTAGCTAAAACCAATGCTAGAACAAGCAAACAATTATACGAAAGCAACGCCCTCTAGTGACATATAGCAATACAACGTGAAATCAAAGAAAATAGGTGATCGGACAGGCAGCTTCTATAAAGATGGCAGTGGTGAGAGACACCATAGCCGACGTCTTCGGGGTCATCGAATTTTTCAAGGAAAAGGCAGCTGTCCTTGCTGCTTCCACCAGTAAAGCCGACAAGATGGTCGCGCTACTGGAGCTTTTTCTGTTTGCACTTTATTTAGTACCTCTTCTCGCCACTATAACTAAAGGACATAGTTAATTGCTGTTTTCATATTTTTTTAAACATAAAGTTCATAGTGATGGGTCGGGTCGGAAGGAACGGGTCCTCAAAAATAACTATTTCGTGCAGTCCACTGTTCCAAAAGGAACTGGTCCATCGTTCCAACTGCATTTTTTTGAAATTGTGGAAAACTTCCTTGTTGTTTTGATTTAAAAAAAATTTTAAATCGTCAAAATTTAAATAAAACTACGAATTGCACCTGAAATTTAGAATTAAGAACTGTCGCTTCAAATATCAGAGCAGAGCACCCTGGGCTAATCGAAACTCTGCGTTTTCGGTTCGGAACGAACAACCGGATCAATTCACTCCAAAATCCGGTAATGTCGGTCCAATTCTCTGACGTTCCGGACCGGTTTGTTTAAAAATTATTAACTGTGTTCGGTGGATTGCTAAACATATTCTTGTCGAGCGTTAGATATGGTTATTCTCGTTCGTTCCATTATTATGTGCATCTAAAACTAAAAATATTTAAATATTAATATCTTTTCGGTCCAGAAATGATCGGACCGATTCTTTTCAAAATTTAATAATCAAATTGATGGTTAAATAATAATTTTTAACTGGCTAGAACATTTGAGACTCGATTTTCTTGTTCCAGTCGATCATTCCACTATAGTAGCACCCTTTATGACCGGATTGTTCGAAAATCCGGGAATGTCGGTCTGACTGTCATATACTAACATATTTTCGTAAGAATGGCCGAACCGTAATTCTGTAACACAGCCAATAAGGATGGTAAAAGGTAAGTTTCTTATGTATTTCAAGTTTGGACCAAAGTTACCCGCCCGGATTCATAACAAGTCCTAATTTTTTTTAACTAATGCATTTTTTTTATTTTATAATATTTAACGAAATTGATTGCAAATTATTTCTATAAGTTCAATACTTAAAATGCAAGGTGATGTCAAAGTGTTTAAGTAGTTTTTGTGTGCAGCTTGTTTTATTTTCTCTTGTAAAAAGACTACGATTTGGAGAAATAAGTTACCCGCATTGACAGTATAATATATTTAATATCACACAATCGAGAAAAGTTTAATTCTTCATTCAAAAAACCATTATTCACATTTTCAGAAAAAACGCAAATAACTTTTTTATGCAACATTACTGGAATTATTTACGGATTAGAGAAATAATAAATTATTATATAACAATTTTTTTTTAAAAAAATGTGGTGTTAATATAAGGGATAATTCAAATCTAAATAAAATACATTATTATAAACGGTGTGGTCCGTTTAACAATAGTTCCTGAATAAAAGTTATAAAAATAACATGTTAAAAAAATGTCCGAGTATAGTTCGTTCGATGAATAACTTATTAAGACTTTTTAAAATAGTGTAGACGAAATGATCGATAGAAGGCGCTGCTTTCGTATGAGTGACAAATAACAGGGGACGCTTTGTCACAGCGAACTGGATGTAAACATCAACACATGCAAATTGTCGCGTTATGGCGCCATCTATTGACAGCTTTCTCTTGACTTCCAATTTTGATCGAGCTTGGATGGCATTATATGTAGGGGGCTATGGTTTGATACGTCCAAAAATTCAGCGCATCGCAATTAGAATACAGTGAACATTTCAGAAAAGAATTCGAATTCGAAGAACTTTAATTATTAAAAAATACTGCAAAATTTAATGCTCATCAAAGCATAGGAAGCAGAGACATAAAATAGAATGGACTGCGCATTGGCAAACCTAAAGGCGATCCCCTCATGGTCATGTGCTGGGGTAAGAATTTACCCCAGCACGTGATCGCGAAGAGTTGGCGAGTTTTTCCACAACGACTTGAACATATGAGGTCGACAATCTAGTGGTACGAAAAAGAAGTTGAGAAAGGAACAAAGATGAATCGTTTTTTTTAATTCATTCACTGTTCAATTTAACAAACGTTCGACTTTTTAAATATCAATAACTCAAAAACTACGATTGCAAAAACAAGGTCCTTTTTTGCCAATGTACTAAAAATAATCTACTTCTAAGCTGTCAATGTTCAGACCATTAATTTATTTAACTTGGCCCAAAAGATAAATTAGAATTTTTACAAGCGTTCACTTATTCATAAATACAAATACAAAAATTGTCGATCAACAACAGGCCAGAGGCCCAGCAAGGTTGGTCCAAAATAAATCTAATACATTACCAGTTTCCAATGACCGTCAAGTTTCTTCTTAAAATCTTCTACTCTTCGAATGCACAACATAATCTGGTAAAGCATTCCACTCATTGACAACTCTATTGTAAAAATAATGTTTTCTAACCTCCCTTCTAAAGCTCGATTTATTCAATTTCTGATCATGACCTCTGGTCCGGCTATTTAAGGTAAAACCTAAGCCCTCCATGTCTCCCTGTTTATAAAGATGATTCTTCAGTATAAAAGAGCTTTTATAATAAATTCCCTCGATGAAAAGTGTAGTTTATAAAGAACCCCAATACCAGGGATTGGAGTAACGCGTTACTTGTAACGCCGTTACTTGTAACAGTTACTTTTTTTAGGTAACGTCGGGTAACGCCGTTACATTTTTCAGAAAGTAACTGTAACTGTAACTTAGTTACTTTTAGCGGTAACGAAAAATTGCGTTACTTTTCCGTTACTTTCCGAAGGCTGTCTGATGCTTATTTATAAATTCCACTCCTAAGAGAGAGAGAGAAGGGAACATTTCACATTCCCGAAATATGAGCTTTTCTTGGGAGGGAAAAAGCAAACTAGCATTGTCCACTTTGGCTGCTAAAGGCGTGACGGCTGTTTTCAGCCAGAATTGTTAAAGTACAAATGTTTCTCCTTGTCTGTTTACCTTTCCAGGTATCACATTATAAGATCCGTAATTTCAGGCTTCTATCGAAAAGAAGTGTTTTGAAATAAATCACGCTGATTGTCAAGCAGGTTGTCGTTCGGCAAGTTTCGACTAGTGCATACCTCTTTGGGTTGCCTGAACCTGAATGGGTTCTACGGCAATGACCAACAACAAAGTATCTCCCCTTGAAGAAGCGGGGGGTGGGGGGTGGGAGAGAGGGCACATTCACACCTATTTCTTGGATTGAACCAGGATTGAAATTAAATTTAAAAAATATTAATTATAATTTCAGCATTTTGTTTGTGCTTATGTTTCGTTAATAATGATTTTCTTTGAAAAATGGTAAGATGGCTAAATTACAATTTTTCTCATAACATGAAATTTCAAAAAGTAACTGTGAATAGTTACTTTTTGTACTAAGTAACTGTAACGTGTTACTTTTCACATTAAGTAACTGTAACGGTAACAGAGTTACTTTTTTCATTAAGTAACTGTAACTGTAACAGAGTTACTTTTTAAAAGTAACTTTCCAATCCCTGTTAAAGTATGCAGAACTAAATAAATGTTACCTGTGAAGTGTGAAAAAAACTCTTTTACGCCAATCTTTACAATTAAGAACTACACAAGATTTTGGCATCTTGTACAAGTTACTTTAAAAGATTCCGCAATTAAAAATAGTTTTCTGCAAATGTAAGATTAAAAAATGCATAATTAAGAATAATCCAACATTGGACGAATTTAATCAAATACTTATGATTGAAGCCAGAAGAAGAAAAATAAGAACTATGGGGAAAAAAATCGTCTGCAAAAACATTAAAAAAAATGCCACGCGGCTGGATGCTAGAAACCCACGTGATTTGGGAACATGTGAGTCACCATTCCGGTTTGCCAGCCTACTCTTATTTTTTTTTGGTCTGGCGACAATTGGCATAGTTCTAACGAAACAGTAGCGATAAGTTGCCATATGTTGCAACCTTTCTCCTCTTGGTCATTTTCATGTTTGGTACGTTTTTAGAAGCTGCTGGACTATTGAATGAGCAGTCCATTCTATTTATGTCGCTGGTTATTCTACGATGCACTGTGATGTAAATGTTTAGCTATGAACCATTTTTAATGACTTTAGAACTTATAACTTTGTCATTTTTTTTGTTTATATATTGTTACTAATTAATTTTGTAACACAGCCCTTAAGGATGTTAAAAGGTATGCTTCTTATCCCTTTAAGACTGGCCGTCTGATGGCGCTGATTTAAGTTTATGAGATTAAATTTTAAGATTTTTATCGAACAAGTTCAATGCTAGCAACTCCTTAAAAACCACGTGATTTTTTACACAAACAAACGACTGGTACAAGTCTAGCTCTGCTAAGTGTTTGGGATGTAAATTGCCGAACAATCTCATTACTTATTTAATAGTTTTGTATAGAATGTTAAAAACAGTTTAGTTTTGATTAAATTAAGATGACGCATTTTTTAATGTAACTAAGTTGACCTAAGGTGTTTTGAAGAAAAAAAAAATCGAATGATGTGTCATACGGTATTTGAATCAGGAAAAACAAAGTAAAAAAACGTATTTGTCTTTTTTGTTGTTTTTTTCATTTGCGTTTACCAACTAGAAGACAACGGACATCGGATCTTTTACGGAAGAAATAAATTTTGAATTTTAAAGTAAAAATATTTATTAAGACTGAAACTTGTGTAATAGACACCCTGTAAAGAAGTTTTTTTTTTCAATAGTAATGTTGCTTTTTGCGTCTTTTCCAAAAACTCTTCTACGGGGGGGGGGGGGGTCCTTGCCCACAGCATCAGCTGTTTTAGAGACTCATAGACCTTCGTTCCCACCGGGACCATCTTAGATGAATCAGTAGAGACCTTCGGGTCGTGAGATACTTATGCAAGATACAAGATACTCTTCTACGGGATTCAGTAGCATAATTGCAAAAAGTGGACGTTAAAATGCACCATTTTTTTCAACAATGGAATCAATGTGTGGGTTGTAAAATCGTCAGATTCTTTTATTTTTTTTAATGTCAATGTTTTGAAGGTTCGTTTTTCACTTTTTAAAAAATTTATAGAGAAAAAACAAAATCGGACATTCTTATACTATTTCAGTCACGAGGAGGTTCGTTTTTTCCTTACTATATTTTTCCATAAAATAAAAGTTATCGTTACTGCAAATACTAAAGGGACTGCAATGCAAATGAGACAAAAAGCTGATTAGCAGGAGCTCCAGCACAAGGTACCCCCTTCTTCAAACCGTTAAGACTGCCAGGTGTTTGGTAACAAGCGTATTACCGGACAGAACATGTCAAATCCGGCACCCCACAGTTGTGTCATACTGTGAGTAACAACCCGTAGTGGGTTGTTATACGAGCAGCAACCCGTAGTGGGTTGTTATGCGAGCAGCAATTTTGGTTCAGTCTAGGAGCAGAGTTTTGAGTTCATTTTGGAGTTTGTATTTTCGTGACCTTTGCGGTTTGCCATGACGCGGAACCGCTTGTCCAAAGTCACACGATTGCCGGATCGGACTTCACACCATGTGCCTTTGCTCAACCACTAACCAGCCGAAACACTAAGTAATAAACTAATATTTTATAAGCAATTAATGTCACAACATTTTAATAGTGGTATAAAAATTTCAGAAAGGATTTAAATTTTTTATGGTTGTGTAATATCTGCAAAAAAACACAGCTTAAAAAAAAAAAAATAGCAAGCATAAATCAATTAAATAAAGGGAAAATTTGAAACTGGAATCTGGAAGATTGTCTTTTTTCGATTTGTGTGTGCCGTTTGTAATGATCCATTTCTCGCCCAATCTGGGCAAAGTTCGGCGTTCGCCAAATTATTGTTAAAAAACCGCGTCGAATAAGCGAAATGTTTTTTTTTATTGATTTTTATGCTGGCTGTTAAAAGTCATCGCTTTGTACAACTATATAAAGTTCGCCAATAAATTAAGTTAATATATTTATATATAAATGATATAGAATTTTTTATTGATTTTTATCTAAGTGTATAAATCATCGTTTTTTTGTAATATAAAATATAAGTTTATATCGATTACAAAAAATAATTATATATATATATGAATTTTAAAAGATTTTTTCAGTGTTAGATCAGTGTTTATAAGTCATCGCGCTATTGAGAAAATATGGCTTACTATCTTGATTTTCGCGCCATGTATCTGACCAAGCCCTTCTAAATTTTCAACAAAAACGCTTAAAATGAGAACAAAAAAAAAAACTGTTTGAAAGCCATTGCTGTATTTTGGCCAATAAAGGCGACTTTCCTTTTTGCAAAATATGACGCCAAGATTACCAAAATATCATAAAGAACGCATCAACTGAGTGAAATGTGTTGTTTAAAAAAAATTGTCCAAATATGGGTCTACATTTTGCCATTATCCAGACTTCTCTCTAACGCCCATAATCAAATCCCCTATGTAAATCCAAACCAAACAAAGCTATAAAGGGATTTAATGTTAAAATGTTTAGATGGCGCTACAAGGCAACCGGAAGATCTAATCTAAAATTTCTTCGAACTCGAACAGATGAACAATGAATGTAAATAAAAAAATATATCTATCTATGCGGGTTCGACCGGAAAAAAGCTAAAGCACATGCTTGGGCATATGTGGGTACCTAAATAGGCGTAAATTCATAAGAAACTAACTTTTTAAATTGTAATTTCATAGCTATTTTCTTATAAATTTCTGTGGTAAACGGCCGTATGAAGTTCGAAAAGAAATCTGACGACTCTATAGTACCGGGTTTTATGTTCGGATTGGTCATTTTAGGACCGGCAGCTGGTAAAGTAAGTTCTTGATTATGTTGTTTACGATTTAGAATATTTTTAATTTATAGCACTTCAAGGTTCGCTGTTTCATGTTTCACTTAATAAAAATACGTAGTTAAGTAGTGGTTTTCAACGAAGCAAGAGAAAGTCAAATTTGCGTTTTTTTTTTTGTTGTTTAATTTTTCTTTTTTTATCAGCTTATTTTGCGAAAATATTAAGAATAAAGTGTTAAGAGATGTGGTTATATGCACACCGTGTTCCAATAATAACAAGTCCATTTATTATGTTAAAAAATAAACAAATGCTTACATTGAAGTGGTCGAAGGATTTGTTAGGTCATATCGCTGTACAATATAACTATAGATGTTCGACGTAAGATAGTATGAACTTCAGTATCAAATTTGATGTTCGTAGCTTGACCACATTTTTAGAATCAGCACCCACCAAGGCGTGTAGAAAACACAAAATCTTCATTTCGGATATTCGAAGTATCAAATTTGATATTCGTAGCTTGACCACATTTTTAGAATCAACACCCACCAAGGCGTGTAGAAAACATAAAATCTGCATTTCGGATATTTCGCCCCCCCCCCCCCCCCCCCATATCAATACTTTCATATAAGTAATTGAAAATAAAAATTGGTAATGATTTATGCTTAACCATTGATACCCTTATTGTCAAAATTGCCCCCATTCGACAGTAAGTAAAAAGTATTAACTCTTATAAAGTAGTACATAGTAAAGCCCAGTAGTACAATTTTCTAGCAAATATGTATCTACTTTTTACAATATCTTAATTTGTCTCATTCATTATTTGTTGGTAATTTCAGTTGAAATACACTCTTTTGGACAAACAAGACATAACCTTGCTGCAGAACTATATTTTAGAAGTAAGTAATGGCAACTTGTGTTGCAATTAAGCAATAGAATATCTTTTTTTTTGTATATTTTCTTCTAGTGTATTTTAAGTAAATAAAATAGTAAAATACAAGTAATCAAAATAAGGTATTTTTTTTATCTGTACAAGATTTAAAGCTATTAGACTATTGGGTTGCAAGAATCAGGCATGTAACTTTTCATACTTGAAATACAAGAAACATGTAAAACACCAGAAGATTTATATTACTTTTCATGTTTAGTCAGGTATACCATACAATATGCTACAGTAGTTTACTGTTAGTATTGGTTAATTAACAATTGGAGTTGCTGGGGAGCCCAGTCGGTTTGCCTTACATGCGGAAGGTCTCAGGTTCGGACCTCAGAAAAATAACTGCTGACCTATAAACGTCCTGTGCATCCAAAGATTGTCTGACTAATAATATCCTGTGTAGAGGGAGTGCACGTGAAATATGCTCCAAAGTCCCAACACTGCGTACGATGTTGCCCTTAAAGGTTACGTTGGGTGCCTACTCAGGAGTTGGCTTGTCACTTGACTATGGTTCAAAATTACGACGCCCGTCTCCAATAGCCATCGTGTAGCTCTAGTGCAACGATTATTCAGACTAACCTTATCTTGACTGACTGTGGTTGACTTTCTGAGTCTCAATAACCTTTTGGAACTTGTTTGAACTGCCAAACTAGCTGAGGATCTGAAACAACAGAACTAAACTGCAATCCTGTGTTTTCTTGGATTACTATGCAGTTAAATTAATTTTGAATAAGAATACATTGTGTTTAAATTTTCATTGAATTCTGGTCGAATGTGAAAAAGATTCTGGTCGAAGAGAAAGTTTCTTTATATTGTTTGTTTTAACTCTCCGATCGTTAGACCTGGCTTTTTTCTGTATTTTGGACATCAGCCTTTTTTTTACAAAAGTCTTATATTTTAAAATTTTATAATTTACAAATTTTTATTCATAATGTACTTTTTTTCATCTTGAATTATTTTTAACATAATCTTTTTCAAAATAAACCCGATTCTAATTTTGAATTTTTTTTATATGAAATAAATTAAAAATTATGCAGTGAAAACAACCATACATATTTTTTCATTTCATGGCCGTTTGGGAGGTTAAAATAGCCTAGTGGACAAAAAAGATTTGTTGGCTCTGCAAATTCAACCAGCATTTCAACTAGTTGGAAATTGTCTTGATACGTGTTTGAAAACCTTTTACATGCGAAATAAATCTATATAATGTAATATTTGATATCCTATGAGTATTCTAGGGAATAAAAAATTACATTTATTACTTTACACACTTTTAATTAAATATATGTTTATGAAACTTCTAGTCATTTCGTCATGGCAAGTGACAGTTAATAACTTAAACCATGTTACAGGTAGGTTACTCTAAATTATAATTTTGCATAGCTTATATATCATATTTAAGATATGCATTAGTTTAAAAACTCAGTATAATGATAATTCACAGAAATTTCTTTTTTTAAGTACCAGGATGCAGTCGTGGTTGCAAAATGTCATTCCGTCACACAAAAAGTTTGTCCAAATAAAATAATAAAATACTTTATTAAAAAAATTTCAACTTTTTTTTATTATCTTTTAGTCATTATTAACAATAATACATAAACTGAAAAACCAATTTTCCTTTGGAAATAGCTTCGCGGTTATTGTTTTACTTCAATTCTACAATTCCAAATGTCATTCGGTCACGCATGGAATTGCCCTAGATAAACTGGTGGACAAAAGTAAGGGATGGAAAGCATTTTCCCAAATTCGATTACTTAATTACTACTTAATATCGGGATGTTTGGCAAAATAATGATAAAAAATAGCAACCAATCATAACTATGGGTCATTCTCTGTAAAAGGGACAAATCGATGTCCCGGATACTTTTCTCTTTAATTTCAAATTATATATGCATGTTTGTGATTTATTAGTTGAAACTGGCCCACTACCTAACTAGTCCCACTTAAAAAATATCAAATAATTATAATTTACTTACATAAAATTTCATTTAAATACCTGATTTGTCACTCCCTCACACTGTCCCTGCATGCTTTTACAACTTTTAACGTCCTAAAAAAGGCCGTTTTAAATATATAATCCTTTTTGGCAGAACTATTTATGGTTAATTAGTTTCTATAGTTTCCAAAAATATATCTGATGTTTTTCTACAATCAATAGTTTTATGTAATTTTATGAGTATGGAATGTCCCTGGGTTATAGAGTCTATCCTATAACACTGCTTTAAAGTTCAATTAAATACTTAATAGACGACTACGAAATCGAATTTAAATTGGCATGTTATTTTAAAGGATTGAGGCTTCTAAATCAGCCATCAGTTGTTTTGATCCATGAGTGATAACGTTTTTACAGTACTTTTAGTATTAAAAATATCATGGGAGTCTTTTACTGTCGTCACTCACTCAATCTCATTTACTAATTATAGATAAGTGTGAGAATTTTTTTACTAGTCTCAAATTGTGGGCATTTAAATGTAGATTACCATACAATCTTTAAACCTTATAAATAATCCTTTGAAATTGATGTTATTTGACTTTTCCTACGGAATCGTCACTCACTCACACGTCACTAACTCGCATATCAGCCTTGAAGGTCAGTCCACATTGGATAACATAATCTTGGATCTTTCTTTCCAAGTGCATTCAATACGAATCGGTTGTTCCACTTCAATTGCAGATTTTTTTAAAAAGCGCATGCCTTTAAATATTTCCTGATATTGATTATGCATATCTTCTTCTACGTTATGATCAAGAGTTAGGGTTAGTTTAAATTATCATTACATTAGACCTACACGAGGGCTATTAATGACGGGTATTGTAATTAACAACCACAGTCACGTTATGATCAGAGATTTATGAAGAATAACTGTAAAATAAAATGCGATGGCAATTTTTTTAACCTGCTCTTCTCGATCAGGAGTCGTTTCCTCTAAACACATCATACGCATATCAGACTTCTTAATCACAATTTATTCCATTTAAATTATACTATAGACAAAATGCCAATATTCAAGTATAGTCAGGGTCGGCTCGTCACTTGACTGTGATTCAAAATTTTGACGCCCGTCGCCAAAAGAATTCATGTAGCTGTAGTGCGATGGTAGTTCAAACTAACCTTACCTAACTTTCCCAAAGATTTGCTTTCCTATAGAGATATATATCGAGTAATCTGTCTACTGTAGATTTAGTTGCGCCTTTATTCAACCAAGCCTAATCGACATAGACTTGAATCACACGTTTTTGAACTAAAACACAATGCTTAACACTTGGGGCAAGTCAAAAAGGCATGCAATGGTTTCGGTGTTGCATGAGCATACATTGTCTGTTGCGCATGCTCGGTATCTAAAGGAGTTTACGCCAGTTGTCAAATATGGAAAAATATATATTTGTTTTAAAAAAAATCATCAAACAAATCTGAACCATTTTTTTACTATATATGAATGTGTGCAACACATATAATAAAAAATTATTCAATTAGAAAAATATTTTTTTTTCAGTTTTTTAAAAGTGCAATTTGTCCTATTTACAGAGAATGACCCTATGTTTATACTTTATTAGCATTTTATTTCAAAGTAAACATCACGGTAAAAAATAGCCAGTACTATTCTGCCGTGGGCAGGTAAACTGCAGTAACTAGCCTAATAATGACTAAGACTATTGTTCCAAAAACTCAATTACTCTAGCCTACAGTAAAACATTAATAAAGACTAATTATTTCAAAGCAAAAATGTTATAATCCATTGTTGTGGTTACTGCAGTTTACCTGCCCACTGCAGTATTGCCAACAGTCCTTAAGTTCTAATACAGTGGCGCCGGAACATCTCCTCCCTCCTCCCACTTCCTCTAGATGTTTTAAATATAATATTATATTATTTAACAAATAAGTATTTTTTAGACAATCAAACCAATATTTAAATTTTTTAGAAGTTATTTTATTTCATTTTTTTAAAACATATCACCTAGAGTATTTTTTTCTCATATGTTGCATTAGGATAAAATCAAAGTGGGAAGGCAGTATGGTTTGAAAATACAGTTTCTTAGGCTTTGCTTTGTATATTTTTGTGAATTAATAGGAAAAGTTTCGAACTACAGGGTGTTTCATAAATCCCGGTACTCTTGCTTTGAAAAATCACTGTGAGCGTTCTGTTCTAAACGTAAAATACCAAACAATTTTATAAAAATAATAAACTCATTAAAACAGGAGAAAAAATTAAAAATTCCAATAGAATACGCACAGTGATTTTTCAAAGCCAGAATAAAGTTATTTTGGGACATCCTAAATAAATAACTTATATAAAAGTTATATATAACCTTATATAAAAGTTATTTAAGCAACTAGTGCCGAAAATAATACTTTATTAAGTGAGTGGCTTTATTTCACGAGACCGTAGGTCTCGTGAAATAAAAGCCAGACGTGGGACAAATAAGCCCTTTTCATAAGTGTTTTAGTTTATCCTGCTAAAAATAAATTGCTTTTTTTGTTGGCAAAAAAATGGTTATCCAAGCATCTAAAATTGTAACACTAAATTTTTTATTGCTAATTTAACTCTTAACCTGGGGGCTGGGGAGCCCAGTTGGTTAAGGCATTCGCCTTGCATGCAGAATCTCCCAGGTTCGGGTCCGGACATTGCCAGAACCATTGCTGACCTATGAACAGCCCTTGCAACTAAAAATATCCAACGAATAATACCCTGTGTAGAGGGAGTGCATGATAAATATGCTACAAAGTCCTGACGCTGCGTACGATGTATCCCTAAATGGTTGTGTCGGGTGCCTACTCTGGTATCAGCTCGTGTAGCTCTAGTGCCACGGTAATTCAAACTAAATTAAATTAACTCTTAACCTATGACAAAGATCTTGTATCATGTCCCTTATTAAAACTTTTTGCAATTTTAGGCTTATGTTGATGTGGACCGCAATGGGGAAGGTGCCTGTGTGTTTGCCCTTGCCTATGATATCAAGAGGGGAAAAGATGCAGGAAGATACATCCAAGATATTTTGTGGTATGGAGAGAAGTTTTATTTAATAGCTTTCACTTCCATTGATTCCATTTGGAATCAGTGAAAGTGACTTGCGAATTTTTTCTTTTTTTCTCTCGTGCAAATGTAGTTCTTTATAGCAGTGACATCATCGGGCTACTGCGTAGATCGGGGACGTCACAGCTTGTTGCTTCGGGGGTGCCGCGTTTGTTTACTTTTCTCTTCACCGGGTCTTCGTCTCGTGACACTGTTACGCATGCGCAATGCGGATTTTCAATTACCGCGACTGTGGTGCTATTGTTTAGCAGTATATTTAAGCTCAGGCTTTAAAAAAGTCTCCATACATTTTTCTATAAAGTTATAATTTTATTTTTTTATCTTTATATGAAAGAATTATGTTTTTGAAAATTAAATAGCGTTTGTTGTAGTTAAAGGAATATATGAAAAACATGGTAAAATTAAAATTCACTCTGAAACAATTTTATTAAATAAATTGGACCTAAATTCTCCATGCTTGGAGTTTTAAATGTTTAAAAATTGAATTTTAACTATTTTAAACAAATTAAGTTTTGAAAAATTATTGTTATAATTTATTCAAAAGTTATGATCAAAAAAGTTTTTCCTTAAATTTTAGTTAAAAAATCAAGGTTTCCCCCCCCCCCCTGCTTTTAACCATTTTATTCTGGATGCATATTGGGTCTATTCACAAATTTTAGATCTTTAGAATAAAAAATAAAAAGTTAGGATTGAAAGGGTTAATAGTTTTCAAGAACAAAGCGCTTTGTTTTTACCCATATTTCTCCAGTTAAAACATTTAAGGACTTAACACCTCCCGACGGTGTTCCTGCCTTGACGGGGCGGCGAAGGCTTGCGCGCACCAATGACCTGGAGGGCTATGCCGGCGGTAGCTTGCTACTGGTAGGTCTCCCAAGCCGGACAGGCCGAAGGGTAGGTGCCAGACTAAAAAGAACACCAACAAGAGCCAAGACAGACTTCTAACCTTCATGGTGCTCAACACAACAGAAGCTGCTTTTTACCTCTTCCCATGACTTTGTTGACCCAGAATTTTGATGCTGCATCGTCCGTCGCGCAGACTAATCAGGGACGCGCTTGTGTTTTAGGCAGAGGGCCACAGGTGACAAATAGATTACAGTCTCCACACTCCACGCAATACTTATTTTGAGGGTAGAAAAACTTTTGCTGTCTGCTCCAATGTGAAGCTCAGCAGGCTCTGCCGAACATATCCTAGACTGCTTGGGTCTTTCCAAGAAGGACTTATACGCTTCCCCACTTCTTGTCATCGACTTTTTGAGGGTCAACAATTTATTGGATCTTGTCTGACTCCGTCAGACAGGTGGAGGATAAGGAACAACAAACAAGGACTTAACAGTGCTGTTTATTTAGTCGGTGATCAGAAAAAAATACTGTTGGCAAAAGATAAAAAGTATTGCTATATAAATGGACTAAATAGAGTCACTTCTTTCAAATCTTTGAATTACAAACAAGAAAGCTAGGTAAGAAGTTTAGCCCATGTTAAGTCTATGAGTTCCATTGAGCTAGATGAAAAGTGGAGTGAGGTGTGTGATTCACTGAACAGGGCAGCAAACCAGCAGGATCAATAACGAAACGCAGAGGAATACATGGCACTGCAGCAGAAACGGACCGAGCAGAAAACCTAGAAACTTGCCTATTTCGCTATTGGGTCTGTCTTTGCTGGTTCTTAGTTAGTGATCCACACGGTTATTTCTTAAAAAAGTTGGAATTTAAAGGTAAAGAAAATTAATTTCTTTCGAATTAAAAATCTTAAAATACATTTAGAAGCCCAAGTCAATATGATAGAGGGGTCTCATACAAGTGTAGGGATAATAGTCCTTTTCTGCCCTGTTCGCTCAAAAGGGTGCGAGTGGGTTTTCGGCTCGCTCACACTTCACTCCAGTTTCCTTTCTAGCTCAATGATGAGTTCAACTTAAAAACAATCAGAACTTTCATGCAAAAGTATGTATGAACTTTTAAAGTAACGAAATTACTACCCTGTTTCACTCTGCATATTTTGACACCTTTACCATATCTCTACGTTTAATCATCTTTGAGTTCGAAAATTTGCCACACATAACTGGAAATATAGGATTACTTTTTTTTTTATTACATAAGACAATTTATATTTTAGTTTTTAGTGGATTTTAAATTTCCGATTTTTTTTGCTGGACTGTATATAGATTATAGAAAGGTTTCTACACTTAATGGAAATCTATTTTCACTGTTTCAGGCAATAGTTTATAAGTTTCTAACTTGAACAAAACAGTTATTCGTTTCCAGGGTTTGTCAATTTAAACCAAAAACAGTATTTTCCCACACAAAAAAAAACCTGGCTGGTTTTTCCCATATTTTCAATTATTTCAATGCTAAAATTATTTTTTCATGTAATTTGAAAGGTTGTTATGATGCAAACATCTAAACTCAAACTCAGCAGATCTTTTTTTATCTGATTCAGTCCAAGTTGAGGAATAAATTGTGAACTGAAAAAGCAAGCAAACGGGCTTAAACTTTCAAACTTTTGAATCGCAAAAAAATGAATTGTTTTGAAATTTCAAAAATAAAATCTCAATATCTCAGGTTATATATAAAAGATTCATGTTTGAATGTTGTGTTATATTTAACTATACTTAAATGTTTTGTTTTGCGAGACCCATGGAGTGTTATTTTCCCAACTATTATAGGTTCTCCTCCAAAAAGATCTGCACAAAAAAACTTATTGAACCTGTATTTTTTTATCTGCAACAAGTTTGTTTGATATAAGTCAAATTATCCTTTGACATAAGTCACAATTATCCTAAATAGCTACCTGTAAAATATAATTTGTTAAATAACAACAATCGGAAAGTATACAAAATGAGAAAAAATACAAAGGTTGGTTTAAACCGAAAATAACTCGTTTAAACCAAAAAATCAATTTCTTGAGGATTTTTTTTAAAGAAAACTGTTTTTTATGTAACAAGTTGAGTTTTTTTTTATAGATTTTATTGATTTAAGCACAAGGAACTATATTTTGATACTCATTTCATAAACTTTTTTTGTAGGGAGAAGCACTATGGGGGAATCGCACCTGGTTTCAAGGTAGCCCATCGTAACGGCATCACAGTCGACAATAGGTTAGAAAATCTAACGCTTCAACCAAAAGAAAATAGTCACTTTAGAGCATCAACTCTAAAAGACCCTGAACATTCCTTATACTGGTCAGCTGTAGTAGAAATGCCTCATGAGGTAGTTTATAATTATTTACTTTGTTTTATTTAAAAAAGATTAATTTGAATTTAGCTTTTGCTGTAGAGGGTTAAATGGAAACAAGCCAAGTCTAAGATCAAAATTGTCAACATTGCTGGTGAACTCTTAGAAAATTGTTATTTTAAATTATTGTGATAGCATTAAAATGGTTGGTTCAGGAAGACTGAATGATTCACTCAAAAACAAAAAAAGGATTTCTCCAGAAAGTTTATTTCTCTACAATGCACATAGAAATTTGTAATATAACATTGTAATCTAGAAAACATATGCACACTTCGCAAAACAAAACTTCATCTCCCTGCCGTTAGTGAAAAGTTGTAGTTAAGAAGAAAACAGTTGGCCGCTGTCACAGTTAAACCGTTCTGAACAAGCATTAATTACGCTCTTTAGCCCTTTCTCTTTAGTTTTTATTTCCAAAGAATACAAATTTAAAGTAGGGTACTGATATGGTGAAGATTTGAGCCCCGTCTTAAACCCCCTTTCAAGTTCTGTTCTAACAATTTTCTGTTTTGAAACTTCAGTTTTAGTCGAGAGGCATGATAGCAGAGACGTTACCTTTTACACTTTTCATCCGTCTGGCCATAATGAAAGTTCTTCTATGTGTATTGAAGTAACTAGAAAGTAGTTCAGAACTTCTTTTTACTTTTCCAATTTAAGTCTCTAAAACTTCTTACTGTTTTTTACTCATTGTAAAAAATCCAATCATTGTCAAAGGCATATTTATTTTTTATGTGCAAAATGATATTTTGATGTTAATAGTACTTTTGCTAAACAACAATACAAGTTAATGTTTATTGAGGGATTATATTTTATCCTTTTAGGCTGAGCCTCTTTATATGAAACTATTTACAGCCCATGAAGAAATATCTTTATTAAGTAAGTATAGTTAAATTGCCTCTTAATTTTTTTAAGTTATAGATTTACATAAATGAATAATAACCCATAGAACTATGTGATTACTTATATTAAAACTCAATTTAAAAAATGGAAGTACAGTTATATCTTGATTGGGTTTATATTCTGCACTGGTCTATAATCTGCATTGGTCTATAATAAGCCCTCTCTGCACTGCCATGTGCAGGTAAACTGCTGTATCTAGATATAGACTATTTTTGTCTTAAAATAGTTAATCTTTAGTATGCAGTAGCCTTTCCTCTTAGCCAGATTTGGTTGAATCAGATCTCTGTTATGGATCGCTTTTATTTTTGCCTGAAATAAAATGGCAGAACTATGCGGCAAGTTACCAAACTTGTAAGCTCCGATAATAATGGGTTACTTTTTTTATTTAATGGTATGTAATGCTTTAATACACTAAATAAAATGATGCTATATTTTTATTGTGTATTTATAAGGAAATATCACCAATGTTAAAATGTGCATCTAAACCTTAATTATAATTAATATCACTTCTCTGGTTTAACCAGATTTTAGCTCAACTGGTTTACATTTGTTCCCATGTATGCCCGTTCTGAGGGTGTCTACCATATTTTTATATTGGTTGTAATTATAAGTCCAAGTCATTTTTGTAGATGTAGCAGTTTATCTTCTACCGACGGCAATATAGTTTATGATGTTGTAATTTCTAATTTAAATATATTAAGTTTCAAGCAGAGAACTTTGTTTACACTTTAAAAAATAGATTATCATTAGCATCATAAACTAACCCTTGCTAATATTAAATTTTTTTCCCTTTTTACTTTTATTCATTTCTATTCGACTTTATAATATGTTTTATGCTGAGTTTTGTTAACCAATTGTTGAGCCGCGTTTCTACATGCTGTGCCAGAGCTAGTGCAATGCACTTTGTCTACCTGCTTCCGCGTTTGTCCTGTTGGCAACCGCTGCTGGAGTGACGTTTAACTTATGAAATTTTATATAAGCACCGTCCAACAAAGGGGCGTTCGCAGCTTTATTTCTTTTACAGGTCGCCTCCAGCGCGGGCGCTCTTTCGGGGTAAATGCGTAGGCCAGTCTTGATTTGCTAAGTCTCTTAATTTGCTAATTCTTAATTAATTATGTGTTATTTCGTTTACCAAATTGTTATTGTTCTATTTATTTATTCTGATATTGTTAATTTAATTTAAACTATTTTATTTAATGCTTAAAGTTAAACCTAATGATGATTAAGTAAATAATCTGTTTTCATAATCAATGCTCAATTTATTTGTCAATAAAATATAATAATTCATAGTTATTCAAATTGTATTTTCTTGTACACAAATCCTACCCACACCAATTATGGTCAAATTCTAGCACAATGAACTAACAACCTCCACTAATTTTTAAACTATATTTCCTTTTTTTATATTCATTTATTATTAGACTAAAAATGTTTTGCACACAGAGTTTTGCTACTCATTAAAATTCTTTACTTAGTACCACCACAAACCAACTCCTAATAATATTCCAGCCATTTCCTATTTTAGGTTTATTCATTTATTATCCACTTCTGTAATACGTTTCACATAGTTATATTTAACAATACAATTTCTTTTAATATTGAATGAGAAAAAGCCATTAAGTTACCCATTTGGCTTGCGTTCCATGCTTCGGCAAAATTAAATTTTGGCATGCTTTAACGGAGAGTTTGGATACATTCAGCGTCAAAATGAGTAGCGAGAGTAACCTATATGGTGCCACAAAAAATGACTCTTAGTTCTAGGAAACATGCCGAGTCTGCAAAAGGCTTTATCTGCCAATAAATCAGCCCTGCTTAGAAAAAAAAAGTTGTTAACTATCCGATTTTAGATTTATTCATTTATTATCTGACTTTACATTATGTGTCATGCACAGTAACTATTCTGTACTTTAGATTTATCCATTTATTAACCCACTTTAAGTTGTGTTTCACACCGTTTTGCTTACACATTAAAATTCAATTCGTAAATAGCCCAACCTTACTGATATCCCCACTATTCCTCTTTTAGAAGAAGAGCGCTACTTTGAATGCCACTACCCGCCATGTACCCGCATAGAACAGCGCCCCCAAGAATTTCACATATGTAGCCTATGCCATATAACCCGCTACTGCAGCGCCACCTGTCAAAGCCTTGATTGGAGCTGGCACGAACCAATCTGCCTCCAGAGACCACGACCTTTGAACATTCAAGGTCACCTTGACCGGTGATCAAGGTCATTTTCTGAGGGTTGAGGGATGTAGTGTGGGACAGTCCTTGTTTTGAATTGGAGGTTTTTTAAGTCTTTTGGAAGGTCTACAGTTTTACATTTAATTTGAAAGTTTGTTATTTATATTTATTTTAATATATATTTTAAAAAATTGATATCAGAAACTTTAAAATGATGAAATGTGTTGTTTTATCCTGTATTTTTAAGTTAACCAGTCTTGTTCTAAAGGGGGAATGTACATGGGTCTCCAAACCATAGTTTCTGTATATTGATATATTGAAAGAAAAAAATATTCCAAGCAAAATTACTCTGCCTGTATTAAATATTTTACCAACTTTTTTATGTGGTAAGTGTTGTCTTACAGGGCTCTATAATCACACTTTTTGAAATTGATTGGAATATTTTTTAATTTTCACCAAGTAATTTTATAACAAAATATTTGAAGCAATTAAAAAAAATTAGATTATAGAGAACTATAACCCAACTGCAATTATTGTACAAAAAAGTTAGTAAAAATATGCAATGCAGCCGGAGTTATTTGGCGTAGAAAATTATTTTTTAATTGGTATAATATAGAGACTGATTTGGATACCCGGGCATATTCCCCTTTAAGAAAAATCAATTTCTTTTATATGCTAAATGGATCATAAATAAAGCCTTTAAAAATTACAAGTATGTATCTCAAAAAAATTATACTTAAATTATTTTTCAAAAAAACAAGTTGGAGGTCCTACACTACATCTTTTTGCCGTGCTTTAGTCAAATGATGATGGGAACAATTTTTGTGATCATTTTATAACCAAGTATTAGGTACAGCTCTATAAAGAACCATTAATGAAGGATTTGTCCTTGCCGAACAATGAAATTCACAGGAAGGGAATTTTGGTTTTATATTAGTGTTTGTTAGAATTTTCACTAGCGTTTAAAGTATATTTATTAGATGTGTATATTGTGAAGACTATAAAAGTTTTATGATATCCATGCTCATTAAATCTTTAACAAACCATTTAGGTATTTTTTAAAGCATAATTTAAACATACAACAATATAACCATTTGAAGAAACCAAAAACTTACACCAAAGAATGTGTTATTTGTTCCTTAGGCAAAGTCACTAATGTGTCGTATTTGGTTCTACTTTAGGATCGACAATATTACAAACAAGTCACTTAGAGGTATTAGAGAATATTGAAGAGAGCAATCCCAAAAAATTCAAGAATATTGAACATTTTGAATGGCACCTAAACAATTAAAATCTATCATTGATATTTGTAAACTTAACTTTGTTTTTTTTTACCATTATATTTTGCTTGAATCATTTTGCCAGCACATATAATTATTTGTGTTTAGTTTGGGATAATTCTTTTGAAACAAAGTGTTTCTTTTATTGATACCAGTCATTTGTATTCGGTTAGTCAGGTTTGAAATTAGTGGTTCTTAATACAGCTGTACCAAAAGTTGTCTTGCAATTCCTCGTTCCCAGTGAACTAATTTTACACGTTTGTAATTTATTTTACACCTAACTTATTGCCCATTTGTTGTGCAAATATTTTTACATTTTAGTAATTTATAAACAAATGTTTCATTAACAAAAGATATTTTAGGAACCAGTCAGTATTGGGTTATTTAGTGACATTTATTTTGCATGTCTCCTTTAATATTTCTGTAGTTTGGTGGAAATAGAGCCCATGTCCAAATGAAGCAGATGAATATTTATTTAAATATTTCGATGTGTGGAGAACAAGGGTTTTTAAATGGGCCTTAAACAAATACTAATAAATAAGCTATTAAAATAATAAACTGATAGGAGCATTTATATTATTATTTGCATACATAGTTCTGAAAGGGTTTTGATTTTCTTCTAAGAGTCTTTAAAAAATCAGAAAATGTTTATATAGTTTATTAAATAGTTCTTTACATGGTTGTATCAATTTTTGTCTTAGGCAAAATTTATTTTGTCTAAGTTTAATCAACTATTTGATTCATACATGAATATCAAATAAACCTAATAATGACTATGAAAGCAAAATTATTGTGTTTATATAACCCTTAGAACTGCTCAAGTAAGCAAAACAGCCCTCAAATTCATCTGCAAGTTTTAATTCATGTTGACATTGGCCCTACTTCTGCTAAGGTACAGATTTGTGTTCCTTACTCACCAAAGTTCTATGTGATTAGTTTTAATGTGTTTGGTGCTTTTAACACATGTACACTGAATATCAGTATTGGAAGCATTTATATGTACTTGCTTTAGTTGCAAGGAGTTTATTTTATACTGCATTGTAAAAACGTCATTTTATGTGGTTTACTGCCAGTGATTTATAAGAATTTGACCAAATATATATTTTTCCAATGCTTTCTTCTATCTAACGGAAATAATAAAGTTTTGTATATCATTTAACAATTCTTAAAACTGTGTTTTGTTTTTTACTTTATAAGCCATACACTTTTAAAAATACAAATGACTCATACAGTTAAAACCAGTAAGACTAACCAACAGTATTTCATACGTATTCAAGAGTATGCTGCCTATAGGCTAAAATCCATCGCAATACTATCATTGCCTTATATTTCATCCAAGGTAATTAAAAGTAAAAATATTTGTTTTATACAACAAACTGATAAGTTCATTGGTAATTTTATCTTTTTTAAAAATACTATAAAAATCTGTTTTTGTATATGTTACGACCAAAGCCCAAATTTGGCTACTTCACGAAGTAGCTAAAAAAGCTGTAAATCGGCTGGCCAATGTCCGATCTTTTGTTGATTTTGGGAATTGGCCGGCCAGATCGCGAAGTGGCATGGAAGGTTCAGCCAAAGTTGGAAAAAAAATCATTTGCGTGTATTATTAGCTCTGTAGTATAGCCATGACTTCATTCTTTAAAAATTACTAGCTACGGTACCCGCAGCTAACTTCTGTGGGATGTGGCCATGTGAGACAAACTAAAAAATTATTTTTAAAAAAATTTTAATACTAAAGTTTGTCGATTTTTTAAATTCAAAGATTTATGAATTTAAATTAAAAAGAAAAATGGACCAAAATCCCAAAAATCGTACTGGGGCGCAACTGGAAATAATTTCTGGGGGGAGGGGGTCAATTTTTTTAATGTTATTTTTAACTATTTTTTTTATTCGAATGGTTTCTAATTAAAAATACTTTTAATTGAATTTACTTTTAATTATAATTATTTTAAATTGAATTTTTTTATTAAAATTATCTTTAATTAAAATTATTTTTTTAAATTTAATTCTCCATAGTAAATACATATTTTTACTATTATTTTTTTTAATATTACTATTTATAAACTTGCATTAGTTTTTATTTTACATAAGTAATGTTTGTATTGTTAAATGGATAATTAATGTTTTTTTTTTAATAAAAATTAAGTGCAATAAATAAGGAAAATTGGGAATATTTCTTCTAACCTAACGCTCTCTATACTGCGATTTCATTGGTTGTTTTCCTTGACAAAGTATTGAAACAAGTTCATTTGTTTTTTATAACGTCACACGCTCCGAACTGCGATTTCATTGGTTGTTTTGTTTTCTTTGACAAAGTGTTGAAACAAGCCCAGTAAACGATTAGCTCCGGAATATTAAATTTAATATTTATTTAAAAAACTAAATAATAAAAATGTACTAAATACAAAACTAATTGCACAAAAAATTAGTTTTTAAGAAATTTGTATATTCAATAACAGGTTTGGAACAAGTATTAGCAAAATATTTCATGAAAGTAAAAAAAAAAAGTTAATTCACACCAATTTTCTATGTAGCCAACATATAAACAATTTGTAGTAACTAACAAATTCAATACGACATTTTAAAAGCTCACCAATTAAATGATTTAATATTTAAAACTTCACCGAAGCTAATTCATATTTTTAATTAATTTTACAACGCCGTACAGGTGCGAATCGCCAATGTGAAATAATTTTAAAATTGCATGCATTTATGTAGTTATATAAAAATAGCAACTAATTTTCATAAACCATGGTTTAAATATTAAACAGCAATTAAAATTTAATGAGAACAGAACTAAACATACCTTCCTAGATATGTGTTAAGCATTCAGACAAAAACAGTAAAAAGAGGGGGAAATGCACCCAAGTTCTTTACAAAAACATCGCAAAAACAACTGCCGACCTACTAACGGCCTGGGTGCAACTCGGGTGTCTACTCGTCACTTGACTGTGGTTCTAAATTACGACGCCCGTCACCAATAGAGCTCGTGTAGCTTTTGTGCGACGATAATTCAAACTAAAGTAACCCCCAATATAGTCTTTTAAATGCCACCTTCACAAATATTATTAATCAGCAACTAAGGAACAACACCTTCCCGTAAAATTATTTATTGAAAATGAAAAAATATTCGAACCAATTTCAAAAAGTGGGATTGTCGGGGCCTGTAAATCAGCTATATTTATCACATAAAAAATATGTTTGTGAAAATATTTAATACAGCCGGAGAAATGTGGCTTAGAAAATAATTTTCTCGTCATTGGTTCACTGAGGCCCTTTGCTTTGGAAACCCGCGGCCCATTCCCCCTTAAGGGGACGCATTACCCAAAATTTAGGGCTGCTCAGAAAATAATTAAACATGCTCGAATACTGTGAGCTAAGGATATTGCAAAAAAAGGAGGTATCCTTTATAATGGGGAAGGTTTATTGAAAGTGATATAGTGGTTTGGTAAAATGGTTTTTGAAATTTTATGTTGATTTTTTAAATTTTAATTTTTTCAGCTTTTGAAAGGTTAAAACCCTAAGGCTTTTAAGTAAATTAATGTAGAGCTCCAATTTTTTTTACATGTGTTGAAAATTATGCGTTCAACAAAAGTTGGTATGGGATAAGGTCTAGTGTGATTAGATTTTTTTTTGAAAAATGATGAAGTTGAAAATTTAGAAAAAATCTTATTTTTTTAGCCATTTTTATACATAAAGCTGCATAACTATTTTTGTTTAACTGATAGCTCAATATCCATACCAACTTTTATTAACAGATGTTGTGGGAACATTTTAAAAAAAATTCTTTAAATTGTAGGAGGAGTAGCATTTTGAAAAAACGTTAAAATTTTTAATTTTTTTAATTTTTTGAAAAAACTAACGTTTCAATTTTCATCATTTTTTAGTATATATTTATTGAACGTTAGTTCTTTGTAAAAATAGTTTAATTTGAATGCTAGCGATAAAAATACTGGATTTAATTTTTTGGGAACCGCGTCCCCAAAAAATTGGGAGCTGGGAAGCCAATTTAGTAAGGCGCTTGCCTTGCATGCGAAAGATCCCAGGTTTGAGCCCAGGCATTGCCAAAATAACTGCTGACCTATAAAATGGTTATGCAACCAAAAAGTCCAACGAATAATACAATACCCAAAGTAGAAGGAGTGCACATAAAATATGCTCCAAAGTCCTGATGCTGTCCTGAAAGTTAAATAAGGAAACTAATCAAGTGTTGGCTTGTCATTTGATTGGTTCTAAATCATGTCACTAATAGCCCTTTGTACAAGCTCTAGTGCGACTCAACTCTTTCTATAAATTTTGTGAGCTTAATTCTTTGCAAATTATATTTATAAAAGATATAACTAGCTCAAATTTAAGCAAACAAACTTGAAAAAAAGTTTCCATTCTAAAAACATCATAATGTGAAATCTGAGACAATGTTTTCCCCTTATTTTAGCCCAGTATCATACAAATGCAATAGTTAATATTCATTTCCCCCCCAAGATTTTAATATAGTGGGAATATTTTTTGTTATTGATTTAAAACAAATGATATATTTTAGATAAATAATTCATTTATTTACAAGACATTTTACATGCACCATCTAAAATAATGCAATATTTGTCACACAATATATAACACACAAAATGCAACTATAGAATGCCAAACAATACATCAATTCTTCCCATTTCAATTAAACATATGGCAACCATAAATTGACTTGCTTTCGATCAAGAAAGGATTTAGTATTGCAAACAAGAATATATACTAAATATCTACTAATCTAAACTTTATAAATATATATAAAACTTAAATATCAATAAGTAGTGAATCATTTTACTAATAAAGAGAAATAAGACTATTAGTTTATTAGAATAAATCAACTTTTTAAAAAGCTTTAAATAAAGTATATTATATAAAATTTCTATTGTGAAGAATATTTTAAAAGAAGTTAGATTTAGTTTTTAGATAAGTTTCAAACCTAAACAATATTAGTAAATATATGATCCAAACTTATGTTTTAAACATAATTGAACATATACAATTTTATGTAATGCAAAATTTTAAGCCAATAGGTTTTGAAAAAACATTCTTTGCATATTAATACTAATGCTTACCAAATCTTCATGAGACGAAATTGCATATTACATAAGCTAAAAAAATTACATGCTTTTCGCTTAATATATTAACTAAAATTTCCCTAAAAGTATATGAATAAACTATGCATCACAAGAAACATCAAATTGAAAGGTTATACTAATTAAAAAATACAAAAAAAATTAGAACATATCTAACATTTATTACAAAGAGATTACAAAAAAGTCTTATGAGAAAATATCACAATACAAGGCCCCGTTTCATGTTTATTTGCACAGTAATTTTTCGAGAAGAGAAGACTAGAAACAGGATAGTTTTTTTTTCTGCAGCCCTATATCACATATCTGCCAAATGTACTTGCACAGCTGTTAAAATATATCAATAAAATGTAAACTAATTCAGGTTTATTAAATATGCCTTTTGTGACAGACTACAGCTGATGTAACCAGTTAACTTTTAAGCCAATACAGTACAACACACAAGTCTAATCTAATAAAATGAAGTTAAGTGGTAAAACATTTATAATCATACATGGTCTGAGAGATAATTTTGTTTTGTATCGGCCTGAATTGCCAAAATAACACTCAGTAAATAAGCTATGGAATGTATGAAAATAAGAAAATCCTTGCAAAATTATTTTAAGACAAATTAACTACTTTAGAAAACTATTATGTAAAGCAATTAATTTTGAATTAAACTTAAATAAAAAATGTTGAATTGGCTGAACTTATATTCTACATATGGTGGTTTTATGTAGAACAGTACAGATAAAGCTATGCTAATGCAGACTCAGCTTTATTATTGATTCTGGTGTTAACTACTCTAAAATTTGATTTTGTTCAGGCACTATTTTAAAGGCATTAAAAAAATTAATTATTTGACAGTATATAATAGGGCTTTAAGTGTTCTACATGTAGAAAATGCCAAATTTAGGCATACCTAAAATTGAATTAGTCAATAAAGAAAGCAGATCATATAAACGAATTTCACGACAACTTTACAAATGAAAACAAAGCTAGGCTGTAACAAAATGTAGTACCCTTTAATAACTTTAAAAACGTTTTTTTTATACTATTTTATGCATAATACTAAAGAGCTACATGATAAGAGACATTAATAAAAATAATGACTTGGAATACTACAGCTGCCAATATAATAAAAGTTAACTAAAATATACAGTACAGTTACTATAAAATTTTAAACAGAAGGTTGCAAAACCTATAAATTGATATATGAAACAAAACTTTATTATAAAACTAATATGATCAACTTCTTTCTTATATGACAAATCCATTAATTTTTTTTTAGTTAAACCTAATAGTCTATTTTTTTCAAACGGTAATTAGACGGCCAGAGCACACAGCACATGGATGAAAACTGTCCAAACAAGGCTTTTCAACTAGGTTTGTAGATTCTATTTCACTCAGTAAATCAATTATCTTTTTTGCCGTGTTTTCAGGTTTCTTCTTTAAAGTCTTGGCCTCGAATGCAGTGATGTCGGCTTCGACTTTCTCTTCTCGTTCGTCATCTTCGTTTTGAATGTCATCAGCTATAAAATATTGAATAATATGTATTATGAATGGAAGACTGTTTAGAAGAGGGAACATAAAGAAGGAGTAAAGGGACAGTAACCTTATTCTGTGCTGACAGAATATTAATGTTTTCTAGTTGTCAATCATATGACTTAAAGGCACTGCGATAGAATTTGGACCAAAGGCCACAAAAAAGGATGTTTTCTTTTGCTGTTTCTATACTAAGAATTTTTATTGATTTTCAATTACAACTCAATAAACCAATGCATTTAAAAGTAATTATGCAACCCTTAAGGAAAATTCAATAACTTTAAAACCTAAAAATTTAATGGTAGTTACTATTTAAACATGCATGATTTTCTTGTAAACCTTATGGTGTTCGGTATGTACTAGGAACTTGTTTACCAAATTTGGAGAATGTAGCTCTTTTAGTTTGAATTGTAGAGTTTAGACAGATGGACCTACATAATAACATAAAATAGAGGAAAGAGTGTAGGCTGTGTAGCCCATTACTCGACACACTTAATATGACAACATACGGACCAATTTTCAAATACTACTATTTTGGAATCAGCACCCTCCAAAATGTGTAGAAAAAATAAAATCTCCATTTTAGATTTCCAAACCCATCGCAATACTTTTATTACTTTACATATAAGGCGATTGAAAGTAAAAAGTGTTCAACTTTATAATTTGTGTCTAATGGTGTAACAGTCAACAGGCTGGCATTTGATAATCACACCCCATGTATAATTTAATTTTCTGACACAGGATTAACATTATTTAAGAGATATCTAAGCTGTATTATTTTGGTAAAAGCTAACAAAAAGTTGACTGCATGAAAGTTTTCAATTAATAAAGTTAATTGAAAAATATCTAATAATAGTAGTGCAGCTATACTTGTGAAAAAAAAAAACTTTTCACTATGAAAACATAAAAACTTACATAAAGACGACTTTTCCTCAGCAATATCTGCAAATTCAAATAAATCTAAACTTTCATCGTTAATCTGGGTCTGTGTTTGGAACTGTTTTCTTTCTTCCAACAGCCTCATTACAAGATTTTGCAGCTCTGCCAATTTTGTCTGTTATAAAAAGCAACTCTTACTTTTCTTCATATCATATAAAAATATTTTATAATACATGAAATAATAAAAAAAACATAAAAGTAATAATAAATTGAAAAATACTTAAGTAATAAGTAGGTTAGAAAGTGCATCATATGCTAATTCCATTCAGAATTGCAGTTTCTGTTGTACAAATCAAAATAATCATGTGTGCTAAAGAGTGATTACCACTAGAATTATTAACATTAAACGAAAGAAAATTAGCAGATTAGTTGGTCTGCATGTATTGGAACTAAATAACATAACCTGTTTATTTTATTTAATTTTTCAATTTAAAAAAGCTTTTTCAACTAGTGAATTGCATAACAAAAAATCTTAAGTTAGACGAAATTAGCCTAGATACTATTATTGATCACTTAAAAAAGAGATAATACAAATCTACTATATTTCAATGCAAGCAATATTAGATTTACCAATGCATTTAAATTTTTTCGAGCATAACTAGGATTTTATTTTTAAAGTTACATATTAATTAAATTGCTAAAAGTAAAAAGAGGACAAATCCACAGAATAATTTCCGTTTACACTTCTACTTAAATAAACAGATACTGTTAATAAAGGTAACTGATTGCAAAATATGTCATCCCGAAAATGCAATATTAGAGTTATTTTTTTACACTACTAATAAATAGTAGTGTTAAAGATAGTTCTGTGTAACACACTTGCACATTTAAAGAAAAAAATAACATTTTATGCAACAACCATGAGTATTAAGTTGAATTTATAATTTTTAAAATTAAATCTGAATTCTAAATAATTATTAAAAAAATACAAATTTATTTTTATAATTGCATGAAAAAAATCCGATTTTTACACTATAATTTTAATATCAGACGCGTGCGAAAAGTTATACTTTTTAGAAACAGTGATACAAAATTACTTTTTTTCACCCAAAAGCAGTGAAAAAAAGTACTTTTTTTCACTCTTTTCATAAGATGCCAACATTTCAAGTAAAATTTCTATTTCATAATCTTCATAAAATCCAGAAATTTATTGATCTGCTTTATTTATAAATATTATGCTCGTGAATTTTATTATTTTTTTATTTTTGAATCAGTATAAATGTTCAAATGTTTGACTTCAAACTAAAAAATTAGTTTTCCTTTTGTAGTTCCAGAGGTTTATCGATGCCGATCTTCTTTACGTAAAAAAATTAGCACGTTAATTATTTTTGAACCAATTTTGATTTTTTTCACGTAATTATAAAAAATAGTGTATGAAACACGTGTGAAAAGTAACACTTTTTAAAACATGTGTCATTATTTCACTCCTTCGTACCTCGCTCGTGAAATAAAATCCACTCGTTTTAAAAGTGTTACTTTTCACACTTGTTGCATAAATAACTATTGTTTTTGTAAAAGTAAAAGATAAGCACAAAAGGCATAAAAAAAACTCCATAGAAACCTTCAAATCTTCTCTATCTCTGGCAAGCTGTGCAATATAGTCATCCTTTTCAGAAGCTCTCTTACGCATCAGGCCTCTTTGAATTTGATACAAGGCAATGTAGTCACCTAACATATAAAATGAAACATATCTTGCAAGGAGCTACTACAATGGACAAGTTGCATGAAACACGAAATTCAGAATATATGTTTTTCTGGTACATTAGAAGCTGCAGATTCCGAATATAAGATTAAATATTCACAAATATGTTTAATTTCAACAAAAAATGCATTTGAAATTTGCCGAAAATGTGCGTCACTGAAAACAGCACTGACGTCAACTGTTATGTTTTTGGCGATGTTTCGATCTATGCTGTAATACATTTTATAAAATAGTAAACCTTACAATTTCTGCGAAACCTCATTAATAAAGAAGAAGAAAATATTATTTTTAACCAGTTCATATCAAGGAATTTAAACAGCTTGTTCCAAGTTTGGTTGTTAGTTAAAATACACACACTAGAGCGCGTATGAGCTATTGCAGAACTATTGACTGTTGGATCTGATCGGAATAATCAGGTGAAATCGTTCATCGTTTGAAGAAATTAACTGGAATGAACATGACATTTTTCTGTAAAATAGCATAACTTTTTTAAGAGTTTAATGACGTTGAAACCACGTTCCACAGTTTCAAAAGCGATACAGTGAAATGTGATACGAAATAACACGCCAAGAACAAAAAAAGCCAACCGTGACGTCATCTGTTATGCTAAGAGAGGTTTAACAGGAGTGACGTATCACTAACTTTAAAAATAATTTAAAACCAGAAATACTTGAGTTTTAGAGGTTTTTTAATATGCTTAATCGAATAAAAATGTTTCTGGAAAACGCTGTAATTGTCCATTTTCTGTTAAACATTTTTTGAACTGAAACTAGCATTTAAGTGAATGATATACAAGGCCATATTCAATATTTTGAAAAAGAGTTTCAAGTACACTTTACATGGAAAATAAACTCCTTATAAGAATAAAATAAAAAAGTACACAGTTTCTATGTATAAAACCTACAAGTGTTAGACCCAGCTTTTAACAGATTTTATGCACAAGCTTTCTAGCAATAACCATAAATAAATTTCAGAATTCCAGTTATTATGCATTTTTATTAATATTCTACTTCTTTCGCTAAAAAATGATTTTGAGATTATTCTCTCCAAAAATAAACCAAATTTTGATTTTCTATAACATGGGATTAAAAAATAATTGTAAAATTTATGCAGAGAAGACAACCATACAATTTTGCCCATTTATAGGCTGTTCGGAAAGTTTAAAGTATTAGATAACCTTTTCTGAAATTAATTAACTACATTTTAAAAACATTTGTATATTATAACACTGAAACTTGATAGCATTTAAATGGATTGCTTATTTTTCATTAGTATTATGTACCATTAAAAAAATTGCTGTTACTGAGCTAACTATAAGATCCACCTTTGACTTTCTTTTCATTTATTCAGTGCATTTTTTTTAAAAAAAAAATCATTCATCAAAAGGATCTAAAACTGTAAACTTACAGTATGCACAGTTTTATTTTTAGCATTTTATAAATAAGGAATTCAAGGACTTTTCCGACTTTTTCTATCACTAGCTTAATTTTTCAGGCTCTCCAATGCCTTAAAATAATTTTTTTAGAAAAAAAAAATTCTGCTAAGGATCCTAGTTGGTGAAAAGTTGACTTTTTAAGTATTAAATATGCTATTACAAGAAATAAAACCTTCTGAATACAGCTCTCTTGCGAAATCCAGTTTCTTAAATATTTTAACACAATACACAATTGTAATACAATTGTGTAAGCATTCCAGCTAATTTATAAAAGTAATACTCACCAATGGTATCCGTTTCTCCCTGCAGTTGTAACACTAAATGTTCAAGTTGCTGCCTCTCATCAGAAAGCTCAGCTATTCGAGTCATGGTCTGTTTGAACCGTTCCTACAAAATACACATTCCATATAAATTGTCAAGTGATCTGCTTTAACCTGGTTATGAAATGCTTTAAACATGGTTGCAGTTTCAAAAGTACAGTAGACACCCTCTTAAAAGGCTCAAATGGGACGTAGGATAAGGCGGTTAAGCGAAAATCCGGTTAAATCGGAGAAGTGAAGTAAATTTTTGTGAAGTAAACAGATTTAGATGTACATGTCCACATTGGTGATATTTGACAAATAAATAATACACAATTAAATAATATGTCAATGTATTGAAGCATTGTAAGTTACATACCTTTAAAAAAAACAGTAAACTTTTTTATTGAAGCCTGAATGTCGGTAACTTGTAGCATTTGTTTTCAACATAACATGAGAAAATATAAAAATTTACTATGCAGTTTTTTAGCTATTTTTTACGCTTCAAAGATTGAAAAGATCGACCGGTTAAAGCAAGGATCCAATTAAACAAAGTCTGGTTAAGAAGGAGCTTACTGTAAACTAAACTCAGTAGCGCAACAACTCATAGTTGACCAATGCCTGCTGTGCCCGTTTCAGCTCACAAGACTAGGGGTTGAAGTTCATTGAAGCAGATTTTTCGGACAGTTGGCCAGACTGACACAAAAAAACCCATTGTTTAGTTCCCCAACTGGCTTAGTCCTTGTTTTATCAGCCCACTCAAGGATTGAACAATCTAGGATTCAAGTCCCTGACCTGTGACATTGCATAGTAAAGCAGTGCTACTAAACTGGGCATCTCTATGTTTGCAAAAAGTTGGATAAAGTTTCAAAACAATAGATGAAAAGTATTTACTATACATTTTCATCTTAAGATAGTCTAAGTGTAACTTACCTCTAATTGAGTCATTGCATTCTTAGTCATAGCATATTCTTTTCTTGATACAACATCGATTTTACCTTCCTCAACTGAAAAAGAAATATAATCATTTCCAGACCTATATTAATTTGTAGAACTTAATTTTAGTCATAAAGGCATTTAAATATTTCATAATTAAGCATACCATTAACTTGCGATTTAACAAATATAATTAAGTGTTTAAATAATCCATTTAGTAAATGCAGAGTGGCACGTTTAAAAGAGCCCTTAACACTACGCTTCAATCAGTTTTCAACGCTATTTTAAAAGTACCACCCTGTATAAAAAAACAGGTAATGATTGCTGTAGTGAGATGTTTACTATATTGAACTGATAGGGTTGTATTGGATTTGAACACTACTTTCATGAAAATTAAGAACTGTTTTACAACTTAAGAAACCTTTTGAAAAAATAAGGAAATATCGCTTGCTATATGTTTAGGAATATAATCGAGCTAGTATGCATCGCATTGCTAACATAATCTGAAAGAAATTATTTATACAGTGAATGCTTAATACATTATAAAAAAAAACATCAAACTTAATTATTATCTTTTAAGCAACGCAGTTTGTAATCTTATGAGCAACAGTTTTATTATTTGGTTTTTGTTGCTTATCCAACATTGAACTTAACCTAGAAGAAGAACCTAAAGTTTAAAAAAAATTACTTCTATGGTATAAAAAAAAACTTCTAAGGACTTTAAAAGAATACGTTAGTCGAGTTGCATTATTGTCACACTGGAGCTACACGAAGGCAAAAATTAGAACCAGTCAAGTGACGAGCCAACACCTTGACATTTCACCCAACACAACTTTTAAGGGTTATTGTAAGAGGCTTTCAGAGCATATTTAAGAAGTATTTCCTCTACAGGGGAAATTATTTGTTGGATATGTTGGTGGCAGCACATGCTGTTTATAGGTTGGCAGTTATTTTGGCAACACCCCATCCCAAACTTTGGGACTTTTCGTACACAAGATAAGTGCCTTACTGAATGGGCTCCCATGAAAATTAAGACTCTTTTTCAACTTAAAATAGATATTTTTACAAAAAAGGAAATATTGCTTGTTGTATGTTTAGGAACATAATCGAGCTAGTACGCATTGCTAGTAATAATCTGAAATGAAATAATATTTATACCAGTGAATGATTCATATATTAAAAAAAACACCAAATCCAACTTAATTATATTTTTAAGCAACCCAGTTTGTAATCTTATGAGCAACTGTTTAAATATTTTATTTATTATTAATTTTTGGATTGTACATCCAACATTGAAATTTAGATAAAAGAACCTAAATTAAAAAACAATTATCACATCTAGAGTATAAAAAAAAATCAGATGGATTCTGGTAGATTTTTTTTAAATTTGCATAGGAGCGACATAGTAAAATATAATTTACCCTCAGTTAGAGTATTCTCTTTCTCCTTTAGCTGCTCCACAAGCTGCATGCGACTGTTTTTCTGTTCCTCCAACTGTTTCATCATTTGGTCCCGCTCCATCTCAAGTTGGCGCACTGAAGCAGACAGCTGGCCCACCTGGATGGACACAAAACAGGTTAATGAACCACAAAGTCCGTGCTTACTGACATGCCGATACCTATCCAAACTATTTCAGTCGCAGATTGCTCACTTTAGAATCGTTGTAGATTTCTGAGCCTGTTTTTTAGCTACCTCACTACGTTTATAACGTAGAAAGTGGAAGGTATTATAACAGTTCAGTCCGTCTGTCTGTCCCTCACCCACTTTCATAGCCCAAACTACAAATGCTACGGACAAGTGTGATACGTCAAAAAATTCAGCGCATCGAAATTAGAATACATTGAAAATGTCAGAGAAGAATTTGAATTCGAAGTACTTCAATTATTTAAAAAACTGCAAAATTTAATGCTCATTTAAAAAGCATAAGAAGCCATTTTTATTAGAATTAAATCACCATTGCCATTCGCAACAATCGCTTGAGAAACTTTAATTCTTTTAGACAATAAACTAAAATAAATTTATTTTTGCGACATCGATCAGTTTGAAATGACATCAAATATATTTACTACGAGATTCTTTTTATGTTGATATGAAACGTTTTCATTCTATTTAAAAGCAAGGAATATTACATATTTATTCTTTGAAATATAAATTAATTTTTGCTAACGATAAGTAATAATTATTGAATTTTTGCAATAAAATAAAATAAACTAGCCAAATTTAGCATGTAAATGTTTAATATAGAATTAATGCTGTGTTTGGCGCCTTTTTACCTTTTAAATACAACTGTTGTGTGGAAGAGGTTTAAGTTACAGATTCTGTTACAAACCTACTTGTTTTATGAACAATGACCTTATTTTAGACATTTTTTAATGTTGACTTAAAGCTTAGGGACGGTTGGTTAACAGAGTTCCAGATAAAAGAGGGATGGATAATCAAGGTTCTACAGTAAATGCATTAAAATACTTCTGAAAATAATTTAAAGAAATGGAGGAATTTGTTTAAATAACACTAACCAGATCATTTCTCTTAGAAGCATCATTGTCTTCCTTCTGGTTGTCTCCACTGACACTTTGAGTGGCCAAGGCCATTCGTAATTCAGAGTTTTGATTGGTCAGGATATTTATTTGTTCCTAAAAAACACAATGAAAGAAATTGTACAAAAAAGTTTTCACAAAATATTTAAATTTTTTAGGGATCAAGAAGAGGGTGGTCAGGGGAGGCCTGGGCAGTAGAACATTTGGTGCAGACCTCGAAAAGTTTAATGCCACCGATAAAAGTAATTGATGACAGATGACCATTGAGAAAAAGGGTGGGTAAGTGCAGTTTGTTCTTGTCTTTTGCTGCCTCGGATCAAGGAGCCCTCTGAACACTGGCTCTGATACCATTGTGCAAATAGTAACTAGCAGAGCCTGAACTAGGAAAACTCAGACTATAGGCCAAAAAAATTTTGCGGGCCCCTTTAAGGAAAATTCTGTGTATTATCCCCTAATGATGTTGGCCAATTTATCATATTTTTGCTACTATTTTATCCACTTCCTTATAACATCATCCATCAAACCAATCACGTTAGGTCAATGTCTGAGTCAAGATAAAAATAAAGTGGGGTCTCAGAAATTTTTAAGCAGAATAGAAACTAAAATTTAGGGGCCCTAGGCCCAGGCCCAACAAGTCTTATGGTAGATCAGGCCCTGGTAACTAGTGATAGTTTACTCAGACAAGCTTACTTGAGCTTGGTGTAGTTCTTTCTGCAGCATTTCTGTGAGTTGACCTTGAGCCTCATAATGCCTCATCCTATCCACTATCTGGTTCTGTTGGAAGATGCCCTTGGAAGACGAATCATGCAAACGCTGGAGCTCTTCTTCTCTCTCAGAGAGCTGATGAAAAATACTCACATATAAATATTGTTAAAACTAACTAAACTTAACTCCCCAGTACAATAGCCTGTTAGGGAAAAAAAGCCTGATGTGCCAATTTCAGCTTACATGACTAAGGACTCTGAGGTGCTATGTAGGCATATGTCCCGGTTAGGTGGTCAACCTCAAGCAGAACCCTCAGTAAGTTCTCAAGTGTGCTTGGTCCTCATTTTATCGACCCACTTATGGAATGAAAGGATGAGTCAACCTCGCTCAATACGGGACTTGAGCCCCAAAAAGGTAGCATTGCAATGCGAAGCACTACCACTAAGCCAACAGGCCTCGATAAAGATTGTTGGACATAGTTTTATAACAAATAATGTTTTATTTAAATAAAATTGCACTCATATTGAGTAAATTGTAGACTAAATATGAAAAATTGTCATAAAAGTTTTGGGGAAAAATCTTGTTAAATCTAAATTTACCAAGTCTTAAAGGTATATTTTTGATCGATAAACAACATTCAATGGATTTCAATATTTAAAAGTCGAAGTGATCCATACTGAAAATTAACATGTTTATGGTATTCAGATTCCTAAATTTTTTGACAGTGTGGGATTAAATAATAGCCTACTGAAATGTTTAATTTTTCAAATATAATATAATTTAACGCTTTATAAATATAAATTGAAAAGCGGATTTAGTTTTAAAGTGAATACACAAACTACTGCTTATAATCACCTTATTAGTAAGGTTAGGTAATTTTTGTTTACATAATGTTTTTGTTATATTTAACTGATGTTATAATATGTTAAGATTTTTAGGTACAAAAATAAAACAAATTACATGGTTCATACACTTGTAAGGAAAAAAAATTCAAGCCCTTTTCAAGGACTTTTCCAGAAAAATTCAAGGACTAGATGTTGGTGCCAGATTTTAACAAAAAATGTCATAGGGTTAAAAATGTTGAAAACCAATTAAGTTTTCAGGGAATCAATATCATTATCTAGACAACTCTAATGTTTTCAGTCAGTAAAATTTGCAACCAGTAATGATAATCGGGATTTTTCAACTGAAGATCTTTGAAACTACATTTTCCACTCATTTTGTGAAGTATATAGTCATCACCATAATACTTGAAAAGTTTAAAAACAGAATTTATAAAATGTGGCTCTGCTAGGCACGCACTATGAAGAAAATGCTTTTTTTGCATTTCAATCTCTACTTATTCATTTTCCAGAAATTTATGCTAATTTGCCGCAAAAAGAACAATAAAAATGCTCAAAAACTGATAGGCTAGAAATACGGTTACATTTATCGAAAGATACCGGTTGCTTGCTGGAAAAAGATTTTATTGACGCCATAGCAGTAACGTAACCGGGTGAGAGATCATGTGTTTCGGCAATATCAAGAGAAATTTTTTTATATTATCCGATTTTGCAATAAATAGTACCGATTTTTTTTTCAAGCACTCTAGATTCATTTTCAAGCACTTTTAAGGACTTGAAAATGAACTTTTTTTATTCAAGCACTTTTCAAGGTTTTTAAGGAGTGTATGAACCCCCATGAAATAAAACCTGCAATTCATTAACCTGAAACAAATACACCAAAAAAGTTTCATATTTAAAGTAAATAAATAAATTAAAACTTATGTAAGCACAAAGAAATAATACTGAAAATTCAATATACTTGTTCTTGCAATTCTTGAAGCTCTTTTTCTTGTTGGCTTAATCTCTCCCCAAGCTCTTTAGTTATGTGTTTCTGTGAATCAAGCTCTTCAACTAATTTTAGTTTATCATTACTCTGAAAAGTTAAGGATCAATTTAATAAAAGTTTAAGAAATAATTTTAAACTATTCAATACTTTGCTAAGTTTAATGTTAAGTATATCATTCGAAGAAAGATATATCCTATTACATAAAGAAAATAGATAACTTTTGAAAACACAGAAATTGTTAAATTTTCCCCGAAAATCCGGAAAATTTAATAAATCCAATTAAAAATCCCGTTTAAAATCTGATATTGCTGGGTTAAATCCAGAGGGTTGGCAGGTTTGCTGCATGCAATTAACTTTAAAACATTTTACATTAATTCTTTTAATTACATTTTAGTTTTTCACATTTATACATTTAGTTTATGTTTTGATTCTAGAGCTACACTGACAGATTGGCTAACATAAAACTTAAAAAAATCACTTACCATCCCCACAAATCCACCCTGCAGTTCTTCCAGCTGTTTCTTAAGTTCTCTGTTTTGCGTCACTGCCCGACTAGCAGCGATTTTATCGCTTTGCATTGTTTCTACAAGACGACTTTTGTCCACTTGGTCTTCTTTCAGTCGAGCAATGAACTTTTCGAGGTCTGCTATTTTCTCTTCTTGGGCTGCCATTTTGTCATTGAAGTCGATAGTTTTAGAAGTCTGAAAGTCCAATAATAAATATTTGATGGTTGATGAACACTTAAGAAAGAAGATGCAATTTAAAAAAGTTTTGATGGTTGTTGATTATATTATATATACTTGGTTTAGTGTTTGTAAGGTTGCGTTATTGAAATTTTTAAAGATATAGAAAAATATCATCTATGAATATCCCTCTGGTGCATACTGTTGCCATTTGGCAACATACACTATAATCCACTTTATAGCTTTAAACTATTGTTGATGTTCGGCAACTTTAGCAATTTGTAATCTATTTGAAGCTATATTGATGTTTTAGAATGAAAAAGATAACTATATTAAAAAAAACTATTTTATTCTGTTATGATTTGAACACTAATACAAACTGATGTCATTACTAAAAATACTATAAGAACAATAGCAAAAACCTCAGTAATTTGTAAACACTTAACTTAACTCCATGTTCGCTGAATTTATGCAATTCTCCCTGCATTCGTCTTAATTCATTATTCTTAGTTAACTCATTAAAAGATGTTGTGGAAGATTCGTCCTCCTTCAGAATTATTAAGTGAACCTCCTACAGAATTATTAAGTGGTGCATCTCAAAAAGATGCACCACTTAATAATTCTGTAAACAATTTGCTCAAATTTTATGCAGTGTCCCCGATTCAAAATCTATGGTAGCACCATCATTTAAAAAAATTAAATAAGTTCAGAAGCAAAGAGATTTGTAATCTCTTTGCGTCTGAATAATAAATATTTTTTCCGTAGTGTATGACCATGAAAGATCAATTTATATATTTTTTTGGAGTAAAAATGAAAAAAAAAAGATGCATTAGAGAGTTAGTTGATACGTAACTTTAAAAATTAAGCAAAAAATTATAACTAAAAATAAACTTTAATTATTCAATAAAAAATTATTAAAGATTTACAAAAATAAAATGTGTGTTGCAAATAATAAAATAAAAAGCATTTATTTTTGTGACAAAATGGTTGAAAAATGGCATTGCTGTGTTAAATGTCAAGAGTTGGTTGGTCTGAATACATATTTTTAAAAAAGTACAACAAACATGTAACAAATTACAAAATAAGTAGGAAATTTTCATTAAAATAAAAATCTTAACTTTATTCTTAACATAATTCAATGATTAGTCAGTTTAAAAAAGACGAGTCACAAACAGATAATTTAAACAACTTTAGGCTATGTCCGACTACGCCACAAATGCACAAAGGGAACAAAATTGGCAACTTGGCAGTCAGCCTCCATGCTATTGCATCGCTTGGCGCCTTTGGCGGTCGCCGAATTTTGTTGCCTTTGTGGCGTTTGATGTCGTAGTGAGGACATAGCCTTAGCATTACCTCATTTTGAAATTTTTGATCAAGTTCTTCATTCTGGTTTTTAAGAATATTGATTTGCACTTTCAACTCTGAAGGATCTTCCTTACTGAAACTGCCTAAATTACAAAAAAAAAAATGTATTAATTTTTTTAATTTTGTTTATAATTTAACAAACAATCGTTAAAATAATCTTTAGAAACTTTTTATTTGCTATATTTTCATAAAATAATTTTAAACAAAGACAATGTAAAAATGCTTATGACTAGAACTTTATGTAGAATCATAAACACTATAAGTAGGCAAAATTAAAGTTACTTTAACAGGGCAGATTACAATATAATTTCACCTCAATCAAATATGTAAACCTAAATTCTTAGAATCTACTGAATAATTAGCCATAGACTTTTTACTTCACACTTAAACAGATAAACAAAGAAATATTTAAAAGAAATAGAATTTAGTCTAAGATTATTATTAAGATTAAAAAAATTAAATAAAAAGCCAAAATATAAACTACAATTACAATATCACAAAGCTATATTGCAAACTTACTATTCTGTTGTTCAAATGCTTCTAGCTTCCTTTGAAGAGAGTCTCTTTCTTTGCACAGTTGTTCTTTTTCACTGGAATGTTGCTTTATCTAAAATTATAAAGTATAAATTGCTTGATTTTTCAAAAAAATGAATGTAATATGGGTTGATCAAACATAGGATAAAAATATGCAATTTCAAGTGGATCATCCTTTGATGGATTAATCATTTAGCTTAAGAAGAATTCAGAATTTAGCTTAAGTCCTAAATAAAAAAATAATTGGTAGTTTCTATGAAAAAAACAGCAAACTAAAATGCAAATAAACAATTAATGTTAATACAAAGTTAGATTATAATTTAAGAAAAACAAATAATATTAACAATTTCTTAATTTTTTCCATTCTTTGTCTTTCAGAGTAGAGATTGCCATTTCTTTGCAACTAAAATAACTGAAAATTTCACTTGTGTGATTTCAGGACTTGGCAGATTTTAAGTAAAGATATCCAATTTAAAATAAAGCTTTGAAACTTACTTCATCTCTTAAAGATGTAACTTGCTGACTTAACTGTGTAATATAGTGCTGGTATTGTTCTGACATGCTCTCTTTTTCCATTATTAGTTTACTGATGGAATCCTTGTTCTACAAAAACCATCAAAACAATTATAACACATGAAGATCATAAACATAATAGATTAAATTTATATATGTAATGCTATAGATTGAGTATGTAGACAATTGAAGAGTACAGGGAAAAATCCCTTCATCGACAGGGAATGTGTCTGTATTAAGGTCTGCTTGGCGAGTAGTGGCGATCGGAAACTAGTTTCTCCCTTGGTTCATCTTTTGCGGTTCAAGCATTAGACTAGTGTCAGGCGTGATTCTCTATCTTAGAGATAGTAAACCGGTGTGCATCATGATAAGAACCAAGGAAAAACTGGTTTCTTCACACCAGTTTAGGTGATGACTCGGTTATCTTCGCCAAGCAGACCTGATGCAGGCAGATTCCCAGTCAATGAAGAGGTTCTTTCCTTGTACTCTTCAATATTGCAAGCACATTTTATTGTCAATATGTTAAATACATTAATGCCACCATTTAGATAAAATCTATTTTATTGACATATTGACATCTGCCTAGACATCTCATCTTCATTAAAGACAAATTCCACAAAGCAACTTTTAGACTCAGTTATCTCCTCAGGAGAGACTCACCATTGAATATTAAAAACAAACTCTTGATTTATAAATGCCTTCTTCGCCCCATTATCACTTATGCATGCCCCGTCTGGGGTGGTGCATGCAAAACTAGAATGCGTGATTTCAACATTTTACAAAACAAAACACTGCGCCATCGAGTCCTTCAGGCACGATGGTTCCAAAGAAATGAAGACATACTTAATACACTCAAAATCCCCAAACTCACAGACTATATTGCTAAACTTTCTACCCAATTCTTCAACAGAACCGACCTAAATGATAAGCCCACGCTCCAATCTTTGGACCGTTACGACCACACTGATCCTACTAACATTAGAAGGCCCAGAGCCTCAATGTTCCCAGCGACCTGATTTCTCACCCAACAAACCTCTTTTTCTTCGCCTGTTGGCTGTTCTCTAGTTTCTACAGTTACCCTTTTTGAACCCTGATCGACACTTGACCTTTTGCCATGATCCAATTTTAAACTTTTGTCACCACTCCCCCGGGAGGGTGCTCAATTGCCACATATTGTCATCCACCTCTCTTTTGGGGTCTTTTGCTGCATCTTTTTGTTTGTCCTTGTCCTATTCCCCGCCATTACTCCCCCATTCGCTTTCTCGCGGCCATTCATTACCATTCTGCCATGTTTTCATTCCTGCCATACCGGAGGTGGAGGTAGCAACGCTACCATGTACTCCTAAATTGTCAAACGTAGTAGTAGAAATTAGATTAATGAATGACTAGATTAGACAAATGAATGACTTAATAATGACACAGTATTCTCTCTAAAAACTTTCAGCAAATTTAGGGTTTTTAAGTGCCACCTAAATTTTTTTTCGGATTATATACAGGCATTATTCCAAAGTAGTATTAGATGTATATATTAGCATATTTAACTTAAAATCTTAGCTCTTTTAGTTTGAGCGGTAGAGTGGTTTCAGAAAGAGGGACCAGTGTTCAAAAAACACTTTTTTACAAAATGTGTAGAAAACACAAACTCCTTTTGGGCCCCATTATAATACCTTCATTTCCTTACATTTTATATTAGTTAATTGAAAGTAATAAATTAAATATAGCATAGTTAACAATACATAGCAGAACCAGAAATCTGTCAACCTGCACAGTCTTCCGGACTGAAGGAGAGAATTAAAAAACTTTTAACTATTAATAAAGCTAGATCAAACAAATGAATGACTTAATAATGGCACAGTATTCTCCCTAAAATCTTTCAGCAAATTTAGGGTTTTTAAGTGCCACCTAAATTTTTTTTAGGATTATATACAGGCATTATTCCTAAGTTGTATTAGCTGCATTTATTAACATATTTAACTTAAAAATTCCACTGAGAGATACATACATAAAAAATATTCGTTTTAAGATTACCAATATTTGTTAACGTACTTATTCAAATATTGTATACAAAATTGTAGCACAAAAAATTTAAACTTAGAATTTTTAAGGTTTAAAAATATTTAGGGTGCCTTTGACAGTTAAGAAGCTTTAAAGAATTTTCAAAGCCTCTTGAACTACTTTTAATATTAGCTGCTTTTTAGGTTTTTCAATGCACCCTGGGGGAACTATTCGAAAATGAGCATGTTAACCCTTTCAGTCGCAGTGATACCATTTGGCACCATCATTGTTTTGATCATAATTTTAAAAAAAATAATAGGGCTGATATTTATTGGGATAAATAAAAATATTTTCTAATAGAAAAAAGTTTGAAGAATCGAATGATGTGCTTTTTGATATCATAAATGGCTATAGACGATCAGAAAAAAATTTCTAAACTGATAATGCCAAATTGTCATTGGGACTGAAAGAGTTAAACTTACAAGAGATAGTCTTTTTTCTAATTCCAATTTTTCTTGATAAACTTCTTCCAACTGGCCTCTGTTGTCACTAGTGTCGTTTTGGACAAGCTGTTGGTTTTGAGTTTCAGATAGAGATAATTTGCTACGATAATCTGCTAACTCTTTTTCCAGATTTTTAAACTCGTTTATCTGTAACAGTATTTAAATAAAAAATGTTACATAAACAAATACACATAAGAATGTTTAGTCAAAGATTTTATAAAGAAAGTGGAATTAAACTTTTATGCAAATATTGTACATTAAAAAAACACTCTTTACCAATAGATATTGAAATAATTTTATAAAATTATGTTATTTCTTGTAGAATAAACACCAAGTTTTTACTAAAAATATTTGGACAAATAAAGCTTTTAATGGTAATATATAAGGTCTCTTAAAAATAGAATAAGGCTAGAAAACATCAAAACTTCAACTAACTTTATTTTATATTTATAGATGTATTTTAGTTATATTTACAATTCATGATAAATATTCATTATACTTAAATTTTACAAACTAACGGAAAACGGATACAACTTACTAAATGGAAACAATCTCTAAAAGTTGTTTAATAATTTATTGAAAAAAATCAAGAAGTATCATTTCACGTTCTTAAAAAAAATTAGTATCAGCTTTATAAGAAAGTTTAAAATTAAAAGTTTTCTTAAATTTTTTTAAAAGTTTCCTTTAATTTTCAACTTTCTTTAGAATAGTTTCATGATTTAGAGACCTTTTATTATTTTCTAAAAGAACCAATTATAAAGCAAAAGGTTGGTTCAGAAAAAAAATCACACATAACTTTATAAATTTAGAATTATATGTTTCTAAAAAGTTGACGAGAAATAATACCTATTAATGGATGAAATGTAAAAGCTATTTATATTTAAGTGGGGCAATTTTGATGGCTGAAATAATTTTGCTTCCTAATAATTGCTGAATTTTTTTAATTTACTATAATTTTGCTGAAATAATTTGCATGTGTGACAAACAAGTTGAAAAACTGTTAACTTCATTTTTACATCTGTATATCACTAAATACATATAATACACAAGAGGCAACAGAAAAAAAAAACATTGACATTTAACATTTTTTTATTGTTAAGCTACTAAAAAAATTTCTAAAAAAAAATGAATTACGATTGAATCATATGTACATCCCTATACTTGACATTAAATAATCATTTTACAGCTCAAATAAAAAATAAAATACACACCTTTTTATTTAACTTTTCTGTTAATTCAGAGTTAGCTGACTTATACTCTTCAGCTGTTTTACTAGAAAAAAACCCAAATATTTAGAATTAATAACTTTTATACTTATTTAATATAACTTAAAACATTTTTTTTTTAAAAATCTGTTTTGAATCAAACAGAAGAAACTTACCTAAATTTATAGTGATCTAACTTTAGCCTTTCAGTGTCTTTAATGAATTCTTTATTTGCCTAAAAAAATAAGAATGGTTCATTCACTAGAGGGATAAGGTAGTATAAAGGAGACAAAGGAACTATTATTTTCTTCAGCAAAGCCTATAATTCAAATGATATTTCCGGGGATACTTCTGTCAACTTTGGCTATAATATTAGTCAAATTCAGTTTTTAAAATATTTTTACCTGTTTGATTTATTGCGTTAATATGTTACTTAAATTGTATACATTTTATTTAGATGTTGCGTATTTTTGTGTGTGGCAACTTTTAGTGGCAATAATTGCCATTTTCACTAACTTTCTTTCTTAAATTCAAATGCTATTCTTTATTGTATACTAAATTTGAAGTTCAAACAATAAAAATTTAGTAACATTGCTTGTTCTAAAAATTATGACAAAATATTAATAATTTTTTATTTTATTTTTACAAACAAGGATTTACAAATTTTGAACAAATACTCAATAATTTGTACTTTGAAGTCTTAATACTATAATACGTTAATAAATGCTGAAATGTAAGTAGGAAAATTACCAATACAAAAAAGAAATTATACCTCTCTGATTCTTTCTTAATACACATACAATGAACCCTAACAAAAACTTAATTATGATGCATACTATGAAATCATTCCAAACAAATTTATATAACAAATATTCCTTTAAGTTTTATTTTCATTTTAAATAACGTTTCTTGAGAGGTTGACAAAGTGGCAACAGTAAGAATATTAAAATCAAAATGGAATTCTATTGTTATTTTAATTAAATACTTTTAATTTAAATAATAAAGAAATATAATTAAAGAAATTGAGAATGTAGTCTAAAATGATTGTTTTGCGTCAATTTTCTAATGTGTGGTTTAGTCAGTGCAATGTAGTGTGGAAGCTAAAATAAAATACCTTTTCTAGTTGTTGATTGGAATTGCTAAGACTGAGAATTTCTCGCTCAAGATCAGAAGCACGCTGTCTGGATGCCCGTAACCTACCTTGAAGTTCTTCAACTTCCCCTAAAAATTATTTTCAATTAGCAATATAAAAACTATTAAAATATAAACAAATATATAAAACTTATACATTTTATATAAAAACTTTATTACATAATGATTTAAAACTAAGTTTTATTATTATAAATAATTGAAAATCATTAATTTTGTTTAGCTTCAAATGCTTAGTCAAAAAGTAAATTAGAAGCGGAATGGAAGCTTTTGAGATTTATATTGAACTATAGAGCTGCTCCAACCACATGAACTGAAAAGCTGTTATCATAGTAACTCTTTGTAAACAGAATTTATAGATGACCCTGTTATGCTTAATGTCGAAGACTTGCACTAAAATTGCTCTAAATGGTATCTTAATAAATAGTGATCGTAAAAGAAGTAGTTTGTTTCCTTCAACAGTAAAACATCGAGTTGAAAATGCCCGGTTGCTCATATTTTAAAAAGCTTTTAAAATATACTCAACTCATTATAATTTGACTCAACAAACCCAGGAATTCATTAGTAATTTAGAATTAGAATTTCATTAGTCTCTCCTTAATCATAATGAGCTTTTCCCAAATGGATTCTATTAAATGAATTTTTTTCTTTAAATAAGCATTAGTGGTTACTTGTTAGCAACAAAAATATTATTTTACTGGTTCCTTATGTACCTAAAATATTTCTTAAAATCCATTTTCCTTCTAACAGGTTGGGCACTGTAATTATAATGCATACCATTAAAAAAATTCCTATAAATAAAAATTAGTGCAGTACAGCCCATTTATAGCATCATTCAAGGAACTACGATGTTTATGACGTTGTATAAGAGTAACATTATAAACAAAGTTAAATATTTAAGTATAGAAATTCATGTAAAATAGCTATCATGCCCTCATATTATTAATAAAATTTATAAAATGACATCTATTGAATAAATTTAAACCTATCTGCTATTAGTAGTTTGGTCAGAATAATCTGTAAATAGTAGAGACGGATGTTTTTCTTAAAAATGCTTTAAGAAGGCATTTTGGATATCGTGTAAAAGTATATTTCTAGCCTTATAGCCGGGGAGCTAATTAAAAAGTGTTATTATAAGAAAGATATTATAACATTAATTAGGTATATGAGAAATCCAAGGAGAACATTTTTCTGATGTATAAACGAGGCGGTTGTAACCGAGTTTGGCTGTAGTAACTTGTAAGAAACTTGGAAAAAAATAGCATTTTACTGTTTCTTTACATACCTAAACTATTTTTTATTTAAAATCCAGGTAAACTTTAAAAGAGCTGATTATTGTAATAATCAGTTTTATATGTATGAAAATTATCTAACAACTTTCTTAAAGCATAAACAATCGTCGGTATCATTATGTAACACAAAACATAACAGACATTAGTCCTTACGATTAGAATGCAAGCCTGTTTCCCATACCCCCTAGTTTGGTTTTCCAGGAAATGGAATGAAGGACAATCTTTTCTTTTACCCCTCACCCTACTTGGGTTCGGAGAGCAGTTGCGATTAACCCCATAGCAGAGCCTCAAGCAAGGTAGGTTTAGAACACGACGATCATCATGTTTCTTGGGAAAACCCATACAACGGGGTGGGGGAAGAAAGTGCTTTCGAAGTTTGTGTTGCAATCGTACAGACTATAAGCATAGCAATTACCTGTACTATTTATTAAACATCATCCAATTTATTAACTTAAAAAACTCATTTTAACCCAACAAAGTACAACTAATCAGATGAACATCAAAACTTCCATCAAACACAGACTGACTTAACTCACCCGCTTTCTGCTTAGCTGTCTGTTGGCTCAAAGACAAGGAAGACTGGAGCTCTGTTTTCTCAGCTACAAGTATCCCAATAGTCTGTATGTGGACTTGGAGCTGGTCTTTGAGACTGACTTGCTCCTTGTGTGACTTCTCCTGAAGTTGCTTACGTTCGAGGTCAAAATTCTGGTTGAGACGCTTGTACTTGGCTTTCTGGAAAGGGTAATAAAAGTCATTTCTCGGCAACAAGAACTGGCTTTACATGAAATTTGCTAAAGATTAACTGAAATCTTTTTAAAATTTTAATTGTTGCTAAATTATTTGCTTCATCTGAAACATTTAACCTGAAAACTATTTCAGTATTAACTAATTTGTTAAGATGACTTGAAATAGATAAAAAGTCTCTTTTAAACTCTTTTCTGCTTTGCATTTTTATACAGTGTTTTCCTTTAAATAAAAAATATAATTTGAATCATAATAAATTTGTACATGATTATTACTTAAAAAAAATACTGTTAACAAGAACTGTTTAAGTGCTTTTCTTTGAGTTAACAGTAACAAAGCTGGACTATAGTTTGTTTTGGTGAATTAACACCACACTAGAGCTGTACATGGGCTATTGACGACAAGAATTGCAATTTTGAAAAATTGACCAGGTGATAAACATAAGAATTAAGCAGGACACAATACAGTCAAACCTTGTTAACGTGAACTCGCTTAACATGAAATTTCGCTTAAGATAAACTTAACTGAAAGCATTTCCCCGGCCTATAAAGCTTTGAGCTAATGCTAAAAACCTCTTAACACGAAATTGCTTCGGCGAAATCCTGCTTAACCTGAACAAAAAAAATTCAGAAATTGAAATTTTTTTCTTAATAATTCAAAGTTTCGAAGAACAAATGAACAAAACATTTTAAAAAAACCGTCAGACAAATATAGAACTTGTATTCTTTTGAGAAACCACAAGATCTCCCACAATTTGAAGGTTTTAATCCAATTGCTGTTTGTAATCGTGTTCCTTAAAAAAAATTATAATTTTTCTGTAGTACGTACTACTTCAAATGAAGTTTATTAATTGAATTATTAATGGTATAAATATATTATTAGTGTATTATATTATAAAATTAGAATAACTTTTAGAAGGTATTTTTTTTTTTAAAATCTATTCGCTGGTTCAATTTAAAAAAATTCCTGACGGTTAACATGAAATTCGGTTAACACAAAATGTTTCGGTGCTCCCCTCGAGTTCACGTTAACGGGGTTCGTCTGTATATATACATTGTATGCAATAACTTCAGATTACAATAGATTTCAAGCTCAGCAGTCCAATAAACCCAGTGAAATTTATTATGAAAGCTCAAGTATAACAAACACTCATGTTAGTTGAAAAAAACAATTAGTCATATTTCAGTAACTAATTTTTCACGAGGGAAAAATTTTTTGATTATTAACCACCAATATAATTTTTGCAACCCAAATAAACACGAAACAAATGTTAAACAAAAACTAACGATTGAAGAGCTTAGTGTAAGAACGTGCTTAAGTGACAAAAAGGTGCAAATGACAAAATGAGCTTTAAAGTATTTAGTTTGCACTTAGATCTGTTGAAAACGGTGCTTGCAAACCACAAAAAATATGCTTAACTTCAAGTTTATGAAAAAGGGGAAACTTGTTATCTTTAATGGTGTTAGTAATATGTTCATAGATGCCAAAATCTCAACTTTTTCTAAAATGTCCCTCAGTATGTTCTTCCACTAAGCTCTTCAAATAATGAAATACTTTACATTTAAAAACAACACACTTATCATATTCAATTTGAAGCCTCCATCTATTTAACTACCTGTTCAGACAGTTGAAATTGTAATTGGTCTTGAGATTGGCGTAAATTATTCACCAACTGGGCTAGTTCTTGGTTTCGTTTTTCCAGGGAACGATTTTCTGAATGGCTTTCCTCTTGTTCAGTGGTTCCGTTCATAAACGCATTAGTTTCAGACATCAAACCATTCACTTGTAATGATATTTGCCTCAAACTTTCAGTTGAAGAAAAATCCCTGCAAAAGTATTTAAATATTTTAAAATAAATTATAGAAGCTATTTGATTAACAATAACCAACATCATAAAAGGAAAATAAATAAATAAAAAAACAAAACAATAGTTTTTAATGGTGCCATTTTTGCCGTCAAACAAAATGTGATAACTTTAGTTTTTTTTTTTTTTTTTAAGGTTTTAACCAAAACAATTATTCAAGATAAATTTTCAGAAAAGATGGAATTGAAAATATTTAAATTTGAAAAAAAAAATTTTGACTAAAATAGTAAGCAACATAAAAACTTTCAACATGTGTATAGCAAAATTTTATTTTAGCTTCCACACTACGTTTATAATGCAAAAAGTGGAAGGTATTATAATTGTTCAATCTGTCCGTCTGTCACCCACTTTCACAGAACGATCCGTAAGTTTCACAAACAAGTGGGATACGTCATTTTGAAGCAAAAAATCAGACTAGGCTACATTCTAAATTTTATTTAAAAAATTTAATTAAAAGTTTATTTAAAGTTTAAATAACGAAAAATTAAATCTACATTGAAATAACATGCACATTCCATTTTCATTCAATATTTTCACTGTTGCCATTTTGGTAAACGTACGAGAAACTTTATTTAAAATAAAAATAAAACTTTTGAAATAATATTTACTTATGTGATCTAATTCAGCTTGGATTGTTGTAATATCACAATAGAGTTCTTTTGATGGTTCATTATATATGTATGAAGAAAAATGCATAGAGAATACTAACTTTGCATAAAAAATGTGCTTTGTTTGACTTTTATCTTTAAAGCATCAATTTTACTAATTATTATTTATTCTTCTCTTTTTCGAAAGAAAATGAATGAACATGGGAAATTGTGGCGACTAAAAGCTATTCATTTAAAAATAATTTGCATCATTATTCTTCGAATTTCAAACAAATTTTGCAAACTATAAAGTCAAATTATTAATTCTGAGAAAGATGATTAATGAAACTAGTTAATTTTGGCGTTTAAAAGTTTGAATTATAACTAGCTAAAGGCCCTGTTTGGCGAATTTCTTTTTGTGGTGTATAAATAGTTTGTTTCCTGTTGAGCACAAATGTTGTATGGAAGCGGTTTAAGTGACAGATTTTGTAACAAACCTACTTGTTTTAAAAAAATAAATACTTAGATTCTAAAATCTTCAGAAGACTTTGACAGTTATTGCCTCTCACCCCACATAAAATACAATATGTACTAAAAATATAAAAACTTTTTTCAAAAAATTCAAATCTCAAGTGATACAGTTTATATACTGAAAAAAAAAGTTTCTAACCTGAAAGTAAACTCAACATGATTAACAAACATAAGCTAATAAACAGAGAAAGGCACAATACATAATGTGACATACTAACTTTGAACTACTATTTAAATCAATATCAGATTTTGACTTTTGCAGTGTTTCACTGTTATTTTTTGTTGAGCCGGCTATTTCATCTCTGCATGCATTAGAATTAAGACTAACGTTACTGGAAGCCCTAAAAAGTTTTAAAACACAAAAAAATACATATAGTTAATTGATTACATTTGTATATCTATATGAAGAGTACAGGGGGGAAACACCCTTCATTGCATAGCAATCTGTCTGCATCAGACCTCTTTGGCAACAATAGCAAGTCAGCACCTAAACTGGTGTAAGGAAACCAGTTTCTCCCTTTGTTTTTCTCTCACAGCAACCCTGAATCACGCATGAGATCAGTGGACACAAATCTCACGTTTGTACCACGATAGAAAAAGCAAGAGAAACCGGCTTCTTTTCGCAAAAGTCTAACAAGCAGACCAGAATACATGAAGATTCGTATGCAATGAAGGGGTTTTCCCCACTAAACTCTACATATATGAACTTTCTCAGGAAAAAGTACCAAGGAAATAATAAGTGGTTAAGAGTAGTTTGTTGAATGGAAATAACTATGATATTTTTCCAACACATGAGCTAATTTGGCCAGCCTCTATTGCTTAAAGCTGAATTTAAAAGACTACAAATATCGATGCGAGCAGAAGGATTTGTACCCACACACTCCAGCATTGCTGGTGGCAGTTTTATCATTATCATCTGACTACATAGAGAAGAGTGTATAAAGAGACTTCCCCATTGACTTTTTGTACCATTAATATATATATATATATACGACCATTTAAATATATATATATACATATATAATATATACATAAATAAAATAAATATAATATACTATAATATACATATACATATACATAATAATATAATATATATATATATATATATATATATATATATATATATATATATATATATATATATATATGGATATAACAAATACAATAAAGAATACAATTACCTAAGTTTTGATTGTTCTAAGTCACTGTTTGAGCTCTGCTTTTGAGGCACCTAAAAAAATGAAAGTTGTATAACTTAATGTATTCTGGATACTGAAATATGGATAATGTTCCCATTGTGTTGAGAATGCTTCCAAGTGTATATTTGTAGCCCCTGTGCAGAGCTTTATCACAGGCATGTAATGCCTAGTAATTGAGGGGGTGAGAATTTCGCTAGTGGAACAATTTTTAAAGCAGCTAAATTTAACTTTTGGAACAGATATTTGAAAAATTGCAACAGGAACACATAATCGAAATTAATACATAAAAAATTAGAATTAGAGCATCATGGTACAAATTTCGGAACTCACTATTATGCACAGAATTCTCATCCCTGCAACTTAGAGCCACGGTCAAGTGACGAGGTCGACACCCAAGCTGGTACTCAATAGAACTTTGAGCAACTTGGTAAATAACATCATCACAACTTTGGACTACACAAATTTTAAGATCCTGTACTTCCCAGTTAATTGTGTTTGCTTTTACCAAAATATTTTTTTTTTGTAGTAAATAGTACTAGGGTTAAAACTTGCATCGTTTAGACTAAATTCAACTTAAAGCATGAACAGCTTAACTACTTGTATAAGTTTTTGACTCAGCCTAATACATTTACTAGTTTATAAGATCAAGGTGGGTAAAATCTATAATAAAGGCGAGCCCACACCCTTGGCAAGAAAACGAAAAAAAGTGCCAAGCCAGCAGGGCTCGAAAATTATATTGCCCGACGTGCCCGGGGCATGTAAAAATTCCGATCGGGCATGTATTTTATCGCCTCACATGCCCGAGGGAGCATGTCAATATTTCATCAAAAATACATTTCCGTAAATAAACATTTTGCGCTTTATTGAAAAATCCCCAACATATCCCTCGCGCCACATGTACCATCGAAACACGACGTATACGTTAAAAAATTTCATTGATAACTGATTCTACACAATAAACCAGGTATCAGATAAAATACACAAAAAGTTTCAATTTGAAGACAATTTAAGTAAATTTATATTTTTATTGAATAAAAACACTTCTTACTTCTTGGATAATACTTTTTACTGAAGCTTCAGACGACGAACTTTCAGATAGCTGATCCGAAGAGTTGCTGTCTGGAGTTAAGGATTTTTTTCGAGGAGCTTTCGTTTTCGAAGATCGCTGTTGCTGGAACTGCTTGAGCTATGGTAAATTTATGATAGAAAATTAAATATACAATGAAACTTACTAAAAAAAAATTACATTTTTTATTTATTACAAATTTCCGACACAAAAAAATTTAAGCTCCAAATTAATAATCAGGCCTTAACTGAAACTTTTGATAAAACACTTAATTTTAAACATTATTGTTTAAGAGTATTCCATAAGCATTGAACTTATTTTTGTAGATGGTTAAACATATATTATATGGAACACATGAAAATTTGTAATATATAACACATGGAAAAACTATTTCGTGTGAAGGAATTTTCTTTTTTTAAAAAAAGCACAGGGGTGCCTACAAGGGGACGTCAACGACGCAGACTGCGTTGTTGAAATTTTAGGGGGGGGTTGAATTTTTTATAAAAAATATTAATAAACAGCCAATCTTGATAAAAAAAACTCAGCTAACTCTTATTCTTACTAATTATCTGCCCCCCCCCCCCCCCGCTCAGAACTTGCACTTATCAGCTTACTCTGGCGAATTTTTATTTGGTTTAAAATAAAACATAAAAAGTAGCAAGAAAATCAAAAGTGGCTCCAATTTTTGTATATTTTTTTGCCTTCAAAGAATAGGAATGGGTAACCATAATTCAAAGCAACACCAGCGAAAAAGGAGTTATAAATTATGTTCGTTGGCGTCTACCAGACGATAAGATTTCTGACAATTATTTCCAATAAACAATCTGATCACTGTAACAAAGTTTAAACACTCATGAATCTCGCGCAGTTTATAAAACATTTTGGTGAATTTATGACGTTCGCATAGTTTGCCAATGGTATCAATATCAATGATATATTCCCGCCATATTTTGCAGCTGGCTCATAAATCTTTCGAACTTTATATAACATTTTTACGAATTAATGACCTTTGGATAATATTTTTGACTTTTCCCGCCAAATTAGACTTGAAGCCAAAATAACTAAATGATTGCTTTAGAATCAGTAGGAAAATACTTGTCGTCTTGTGTCACATGTGTGGGTCTGGGTAATTGAATATAATTAAATAGTTTCATTCCGAGTTTCACGGTAAGAATTTTGTTATACATAACTTTAATTTTTAAATTTTAGGTTTTTTTTAAGTGAAACTATCTCTGTAAACATTATAAAATAATTCTGATGTGTTTGATAATGTCAAATGTGTTGTATTAGATAAAAGGCTATACCAATATAAATTTTTTATGCATTAATAATTGAGGGAATGAATTGGAAGCCGTATTTTATTGGATCACGTGTCCAGCTATTTTTATTGATTTAAAAAATAATACAATTACATAAATTTTTAACTGAATTTTTACCAATTATTTAGATTCCGATAGCTTTTGCTGTAAAGAAAACCTTTTTAAAAGAAAATTAAAAATAGCTTGTAATTCCATATTATAAAAGATATTCCAAAAGGTGCTTCCCTTTTTCAATCAGGGGCAACTCTGCTTTGACCTATCAGTAGAAAAATATTTAAGAAGAAAGTCAGTACTAGGGTTTTATTTCTTGGGATAAAGTTAAGTTACCCCATTCGATGGTACTTGAAATATCATTTTACTATAAGGTTTTCTATATACACCGTAAAGATGTAGTTAGAGGCTACTTTATTTTTTTCTTGGGGGGGGGGGGTAATAATTTTCTGGGGGGGGGGGGGGTTAGCTCTGGGGGGGATCGGCACCTCAGAAAAAGCATACATACAAAACAAATAAAAAATGGGTGATATTAGAAAATTTGATGACCTGCTTGTTAGACGTTTGATTCATCAGACAGGTATTATATAATGGCAGCTTTGAATTTGGATATTTGCGTACATTGTCAAGCAATGAAAATGTTTAAATGTGATAAACATTTTAATTCATAATTTATATAACTTGGTAGGTATAACAACCCTACATTACATTTTCAAGCTTTCTGAAAGTCGCCAATGAACAGACAAGCCATTATATCATAGCTGTACTAATTAATCAGTAGTAGAAATTCTGCCAAAGGAATACAGCTCGCTCAACCTACATTTTAAAATCAAACTAACAGTACGAAAGCTTCTAGTAGAATATCATGAAATGATAACACCAATAGGATGAGAGAACTTGGTGATAACATGATACTGAAACTAGTAGCTTTTCTAAAGACATATATGTAATTCCATAGAAAGGAAGAATTATCCGCTAAAGATAGGTGTGAGAAATAGTGAGGTACAGCTACGATATAATGGACGGTCAGTTTATTGGCGAGCTTGAAAATTCAACATAGGGTTGCTATATTTATCAAGTTGTATGAAATATAAACTGAAATGTTTTCGACATCTGGGCATTTTCGTTGCTTGGCAACACAACGCAAATAGCCAGCCACTATATAATTGCCAATTTAATAATTATAGTTTTAGACAAAAAAAGAACCAAAGTTTTAAGTAGTAATAGCACAAAAATTTTAAATTGAAAGATAGACACTCACAATAATATATCCTGAAAGAACAGAAAATTATTTAAGATGAACGAGAAACTTTCTTCGACACAGTTTTAATAAATACTTTACAATTAGTCTAAATGAGTCTCAAATTTATTATACACTTGTCATTGCAGTCGGCAAAATCTTATCAAAACCCTACACGTCAGTTCATTACTATACTACATTTACATTACCTGATCATTTTAATTATTTATGAAAATTTGCTAAAAAGCAAAATACGAAGTCTTTCAAATGCATGTTATTGCCCAATAATTTTGATATACTCATATTACCCTTTTTAATCCAGCTGCTAATTTTTCTTCCCTACTAATTCCATCTGCCATGTTGACAAATTGCGTTTAACTAAAAGTGAAACGAAAATGTAAACAAAGTAAAAACCGTCTGGAGCGATGAGATCATTAACATTAAAATAGGTCGGTTTAGTGAATAATTTGTTAAATTTTTTGAATACGAACAGAATTAACTCGAAAATTAAGATTATTTTTTACAGAGATTAGTTTTGTTTTAATTGACTGCCGAATCAACACAAAACACGAGTAATATAAATATTGCCATTTTTTAAATAACTTTTTTTTATGAAAAATTAAGATATGTAAAATTTTGATTTTTTACTTCGTACTGTTAATTTTAAATAAAATTTCGAATCATTAAGGTATTTTAAAATATTTCATATGATTTTTTTCTCTAATGATATTTAGGCACATTGATAACTGCAAGTGTAACTGGTAAGAATCACACCCGGTTTAAAATGTAAACAAACTTTAGGTTTCGGAATTTTAATATAAAAATATTATATATAAAAGAAATTAAAATGTACATTATTTTCGCTATAATACTTGCATCTTTAAATTTCGTCAATGCCAAAGGTAAAATATTTGAAAATTTATTTTTTTTAATGCCTATCATGCAATTTTTTCCACTCTCTACGGATAGTTTTGTTTTCATTTTCTAATGTGATCCGAAAATTTGGTTATAAAAAATGTTTTTAAGGCACTAATTCATTGTATTTTCAGGTGCAAGCTTGGATAACGCTGAAATATTATCTTCGCGATCAAGAGATCATTTCAAAAAGGTTTTGAAATTGAATAACATTCCTTACTCTTACGATAGTGACTTTGCTAAAATTATTCTAGACAAATTATTCAATTTATATCTTCAATCTATTAAGCCGTTAGAAGATGCCTATTATTTTAAAGATATGGGCCACCATTTAATGACAGGTAATAAATTAGTTCTGTAAATCTTATAAATGAAATATTGCACATATTGTATTTTATATTAAAAACTATTGTTTATTGTTAATAAATTTCTTAAGATAAACAGTAATAAATGATATAGCTATTCTATTCATTTTCAAATCCAATATGAGTAATCTGTATATGAACTTGTAAACTCTCAGGAAACTTTTCAGAGATAACAAAGTCAGTAAAATAAATAATTTTCAGGAAAATAGTCTGAAGATTTTAGTTTCTATTGCAAAAAAAAGTTCTGGATCTGCTTGTTGTAGTCCAGCTGTACTAACTTACTTAAGATTTCAATGTTTCCATTTATGTATTAAATTTTGAAAAATTTTTAGTCACTGGCTTGGTGACAAATTACAACATTTATCGAGTTTTTAAAGACGCTAAATAATTTTCTCTGGTAACCATAATCACTATTCAAAAGAAGGAGATGTTAAACTAACGTTGCCCACATCCAGAAGCTGATCAAGACCAGTTTTAGGATTGATGAAAAAAATCACAAGCAAAGCCAGCATTCAGAAAATGTAATTTTCCAAATCGTTTTCCATCTCGCTAAACTCGTAAAGTCACCAGGCCAGCTACCAGAATTAACCTGTACTGATTAATTTACGATTTCTATCATTTTTAGTTCTTGAAATATTTAATGTTGCATACTTTACTTAACTCTATAAAACTAATTTTCCTATGTTTTTTGTTCATCATATATCTATTTAATTTGCACTTTTACAGAAGGTGAAATATTTTCTGTACCTATGATTACCTTACTCGGTCCTTGGAGCACTGGAAAGTCTTCACTTATTAACTACATATTGGGAATTGAAAATTCATCGTATGCTCTCAATTCGGGTAACAACTATTTTTTTTAACCTATGCACAAAGTTTGTGGGTTTTTTTTAATAAAATCTCATTGGCTCCATAATTATTTATTGAAGTTAATTTTATTTATTAAACTAATACACTAGTTGCAATAGTTTTCGATATTTTTTGGATTGGTCATCGATCGTTGCTCGGACTTATTGATAACTGACCGGAGATCGCATCTGTAATCCAAACGTACACAAATCGATATTGGCACCCGGTGAACAAACACCTATTGACAAACGCTGTTGCTTCAGTAAACGGTGATATCGGTAAACAGTGAAAATATGATATCCCTATTTCACTCCTCGCTAATATTCGTAATACTATTTAGAAAATTGTAAAAAAAAAAAATTGCACTTAAATTTGTCCAAAATATTTATGTGCCAAATATTTTGTATGTTTAAACCATGCAATAATTTTTTAATACTGTTTCTTGTTCTGTGCACACTTCTATTTGATTTGTTTAATAAAACTAAGCATATTTTTCAGGTGCTCAACCAACCACCTCAGATTTCACAGTCTTATCGCACAATGACGAGCCCAAGAGTGTCGAGGGGAACCTTTTAGTGATGGCTAAGCAATTTTCATGTTTGACAAAGTACGGAGAACTGCTTTTGGAAAGATTGAGAGGTGTTAATTTGCCATGTGATTTACTAAAGCTGGTAATTAGAGCTCATTTCTATATTTAATATTTTTATAAATGATGACTGTTGGATTTCGTATTAGTAGTTTATTTTTAGGTTCCTTGCTAGATGGCACCAGCAGCGATTCTCCATGTTTGCTGATGTCATAGGAAGAAGGGGCGTTTCAGATTTTGATAAGCTTCACCTGCAGTGTTCAGACTGTTCCATGAAATTCACCAAGTGTAGTGCTAATCTTCTATTCAAAAAGAAGCTGTACATTGTTTTCGAAGATTTCTATGTTGTGATTAGCTCTTCCTATTTTTAAGTGTTTTTACCATTTTCAACTAGTTGTTTTATTCAAGAATTAAGTTGTAAGAAGTTTTTTTTCATCAATTAAAGAAGTTACAGTCCACAAGCTTGGTGTGTATCTATACAGCGTAGTCTATTATTTGTTATCAACTATATTCGAACCAGCGACTACTTCAACCCTACAATGACTATATTCTATATGTTCTTTTATCTGTGATTCTATATGTTCCTACAACCATATAAATAACTATTAGCACTCAGCAGATTCTTTAATTAGGTCTGTATAACTTGCGACCAAAGAGACCCACAATTTTCAACCAGTGTTTTTGCTTGTATAATATATATTCTCACTAACTCACTTGAAAGTCAAAAGTCCTAAACCTTTATTTGAAATGAAATTGTTTTCTTTGTGCAGGTAACTTTTGTGGACACTCCAGGAGTAATTGAGAACCGAAAGCAACAAGAACGAGGATTTCCCTTTGATGAAATAAGCCAGTGGTTTATTGATCAGTCTGATCTAGTCCTTTTAGTATTTGACCCTGCTAAACTTGATATTGGCACAGAGCTTGAGAAGATTTTTAAGCATTTAAAAGGATATGAAGCTAAGGTAAAGATTGTATGTAATTTGCAAATTGCTTCTAAAATTTTTACTAATAATAAGTTACTCAACAATAGTAAGATCATCGTTTTTCTAAAAAAAAACCTTGTATGTTTTTAGGAAAAAAAAATTAAAATTATTTTTTGTGTTACTGAAACAAGGTCTCTATTTCGTGTGATGTGTTATTATGAGAATCATGATATAATTGAAATTCCATTGAAATACATGGATAATTGCTGAATCTTTATAGTCTTTCCACTTACAATTCAAGCTTCGAAAGCACTTCCTTTCCTTACTCCCTAGTGTGGTTTTCCAGGAAACTGCCGAGTGTCACTGTTTTCATTTTAATTCCACCCTACTTTGGTTTGGAAAGCAATTGTGATTAACCTCACAGCAGAGCCTCAAACAATCTAGGATTTTAACAGTGTGGCTTACGCTGTTTCCTGAAACACCACACTAGGGTAGGGAAAGAAAGAGCTTTCAAAGCTTGGGTTGTAATGGTAAGGACTATAGAGGTTAGTAAAATTTTACATGATAAGCAGATACGAGGGCCATCCTTGTTATTTAATTTTTTTATATAAGGTTTAATATAATTTTATGTAGATAATTTCGGATAATCATACCAGTCAAATTATGTAATAAAGTTTTAATGTATACATGAAATATGTGTTAAAATATCAAATAGCTTGGAAATTAGCAGGTACATTTCAAATTAATTTCCTTTCAAAAAAATTTCTATTAGTGACAGTGTATAATTTTGCAGAGAAAATATTTGATAAAAAATTCAGTTCTGCTAGGTTATTTCAAGTCTTCTCATTAAAACTATTTTACTTAAAACTTATCATTCCTGGTGGTTTTTATCTTAACTATTACAAATAAATTCTATTTAACTGTTAGAAACATAGTTGCATTGATTGAGTCAATTAAAATTAACTTTAAATGCTAAATATTTGATTCATCAAAATTTATGCTAAAATACAATTATACTAATTAATTACTTATTTTAATTAACTTTTAACCATTTTACTAAATTTTAAAGTATAAATAGTATTGCAAAAATTGAGAGTCAGACATGTGCCAGATAATTGCCAGATATGTTTCTATTAAAATTATTATATTTTGTATTTATTTGATTCTTCTGTGATATTTTTTCGTAATTTTTTAGTAGTGTCTTTCTTTTTAATTATCCATACTTAAATTTATTGTCACACTGCAAGTACAAAACTCGACCTCTTTTCTGTACTATACACTTTGTATTTTGTTTTTGTCATGCAAAAAAAAAAATAATAACTAAATCAAAAGTACATTTTACTGTCCGTAACTTAATTTAAAGTAAATTATCTATAATAATAAAAGAAAGAGTCTGTGTGTGTGTGTTTGTCTTCGATCGTAAAAGACCTACTTATACTGCCCTCAGAAATTCGAAATTTTTAAGATAGATTCCCTTTAATACCAACGTGTGCACCTGAGGCTTAGTTTTTTCATATTTGTTCCATTTTTAGAGAAAATTCGAATTTTCTGAAAAAAATACACCACTTTCGCTCAAATCCAATCATTTTTTCTCTTTCCTGATGCCATCGACTGAAAAAATTAAATAAAACTTTTAACGAAAACATTTAAAATTCAAAATGTTTATTTTATTCTTTTGCCATTACTTTCAGAAACTAAATTCATTATTTGAAAAATAATTGACATGTTTCAAGTGACGTAATTCCGCCAGTCTTCATTCCCGGATTTTATTGTGGGTTTATTTGATGATTTTATCATTGATTTTTCTGTTGACTGCATGTATGCATTTTAAGCAATATAATGTACAGTTAAGCTATTACTGAACTATGATGGTTAATAAAGGCCATCACACTAGAGCTATTAGTGTTTTATGTCTTTATTTTTTCGCCAAATACGATGCCAACTCGCCAAATTATTAACTAAAATTCGCCAAATAGGCAATTTCTTTTATAAATAATTTTAAGCTGTCGGTTGTTCGAAGGTCATTGTGTTAGAGCTGTGTAATGGCTGTGTTTGTAGCTATATCTATTTTCTCGCCAAATTATTTCCCAAAACGCGCCAAATGAGCTCAAAGGTTTTATGTATTTATGAGGGAATTGTGATGACATTTATGAGTGCATTTTATAGCGTATTTTTCATTTTGGAATTTTAAGGCAATGAAATGGGATTTTATACTTTATAACAGCGGAACAATAACATAAGTTTTATGATCCTATAACAGGTTATATGGTACACATATTTGGAACGATTTGATATTTTTTTAATCCGTGCGAAGAACGGGTTTAAATTTGCTAGTTTAGAATAAATGTAATATATTTTTTGAGGAATGAAATTTTTTTATATTGAATATGTATTACTATTTCAGACCAGAATTATACTCAACAAGGCAGATTCCGTTACTTCCCAGGACCTTCTCAGAGTCTATGGCAGCCTCTTCTGGAACCTCTCCCCCCTTATCAATGTCACTGAACCTCCACAGGTCTATCTAAGCTCCTTCTGGTCTAAACCCTTTGGCGGAATTTCCAAAGAATTCCAGAATATGTTTCTTGCTGACGAAGAATCCCTTCTAAGCGACATCTATGAAGTCATGTCCAACCGACTACAATCCAAAGTGGCAACACTGCGAAAATACGCCACGATGGTCAGAAACCATGCACTTGTTGTAGATAGTTACATCGGTGCTCTTGCTCAACATAGGTCCATATTTGTTGCTGGTCAGGATATAGCAGATGATATTTTGGAATTTCCGTCAAAATATAGAATACTCCAGAAGGTTGTTAATCACAGAGATGTCAGTGAGAAGGATTTGTTTACGGAAGATGGTTATCGGAACTTCTTTACGCTGCATTCGATGGAGGGTTTCACAGCGTTGTCAAAGCAGTGTGGGTTTATATCATTGTGTATTCTGGATGCGGTTGAGAATGTTATATATGGGGATTTGCCTGCTTTGGTGAGAGAGATTGAGGCTAGGGTCGCTTCTGCTTGTGCTCAAAGTAAATCGTGTAAAACGGAGTTGTAAGAAATTGCTTATTTGTATTAATGTTATTTTAGTTTTGTATGTCACATGCAATGCATGAAACCTGTCATTCCATTGACTGATCTTGTGAAGCACAGGCTAAACTAACCTAATATTGCTTTAAATCACAATCTGCATGGACATTACTATAATAATGTTCCAAATTTATTTGTTATAGCTTAACAGCATCATCATAATGCAGTATACAGAGTGTCCATAACTAAACTAAACTTACTCAGGGCTTTCTGTAAAACAAAATTATGACTGTAGAGATGGGGGCGTCACCAATATTTGGTACACCAGACCTTTGCTTCCCGGCTACTTAGCTGTGTGTCCACTCTTTTAAGGACTGACTCTTCTTTACAAATAACAAGATTTGAATTTTTTTTAAACATCAAAAAAATGTTTTTACAAACTTAATTAGGATTAGAAATTTAGGGTTTACAAATTAGAGTATGCTGGCATGGTGGAGTGGTTAACAAACCAGCTAGGCGTATTAGCGAAAATGAAGTAAAAGTAAGCAAGTTCACTATCTGGTGGCTGTATAGTTTCTATAGTGTCTTGAATGGTGTTGTCTTGCTTCAGTGATGGCAGCACTACCCCTTGTTGGTCGGCTTGTGTTTGCATACTTGAACTATGCTGAGCGCTGGCCATGAGTACTGTCATTTTAATTTTGGATGCCTTGTGTAAATGTAGTATCTATGATTATTTCATGTATTTAGAATATCTAATGGCATTTTAAAGGGACGTGTTCTATTCACGCTAGATAATTTCACCCTCAGCCTAACATGTCCAGTCACTCAATGGAATAAACACATTTCACATTTCGATAGTAATATAGAATTTACTTTTCACTGAAATGTGCTCAAGGAAGTTTTTAAAGACTTACTTTAATGAGCTTTGTCCAAAAATAGTATATGATGATAGAATTAAAAATCTAATAACTAAATAATCTTTAGACATTTTAAGGTTTAACTCATTCTCAAAAGACTTTGAAATGTCTTACTTGTTACAAAACCCCCCCGCTTTTGTGCATAAAAGAAATCAGTGCAACTTTTGAAGTTCTTCATCAGACAAAGCAAAAAGTTGCTTAAAACACAAAATTTTTTCAATGATGCCCGTTGTGAAAAAAGTAATTAAAGTTGAAAAGCAAAACCTTCTTCCTATTTTAGCCTTCTTTCAGTGATTAAGCTTATACACAATTAAAAAAGTCATAATTTTCATGTAGACAACACCTAAGCTAGCACCCAACACAACTTGAACTGAACTTCAGCATGTTTAACAAGCACCGATTTATTGTTGGTTTGAAAGAACCACAGTTGATGCATATTTTCTTTTTATATTACTATAATCCATTTAGATATTAAATGTTGCCTAGATGGTGCCACAAAAAATGACTCTCAGTTCTGCTTCTGTCGAATATGCCGAGTCGTCGGATTTTCTGGATATTTTAATTGTGGGTGCGCATGTCATATGATTATGTGGCATGTAAAAGATACCCGAGTACGCATTGGCTTGGTTTTTTCTCGGCAACTTTAGATTTCGGCATACATTAACATCCACAGATAGATTTTCATTGTAATCTGAGCGTCAAAATTGGTAGGGAGAGTCGACCAAGGTGGTGCCAATAAAGCAGCCCGGTTGGGAAAAAATATTATTAGATTACAAACTGTAAAGCAAATGCATCAGAAAAGTTTCTGTTATCAAATGGTAATTGATATAATTAAGTACGCAGAAAAAAAATTCTATACATAAATGACTTTTATTTCTAGACTTTATTTTCTTTTATATTTGATTGCTAATTTCCCAGAGTAATATTGAAAGAGACAAAGAAAAAAAAAGAAGGAACCTTAATTTGTATATTAAGGTTAATGAGAAGAGATGTATCTGGAGATGACCTGTGTATGAATTAAGCAAGAAAACAAAGTGGTGGTTATCATTGGCTTTGACACCAATTATTTTGGAGTGAGTGTAGTTCATGGTTCTTCTGAAATGTGATTTAAATTATTTTTAGTCATTTTATTACTATTTTGTTTTTGAGATAAGTATTTTTTTGATGAATGATGCATTATTTTATTGAAAATCACAAATATATGTTTTTTTTTTTAAGTGATTAAGATTTATATAGTATTTTATACAAAAAGTTTATTTTAATAAATTTTAAAAGGGTAAACTGCAGTGCTCTTTTTAAAATAGTTACTCAATAAACGAATATAGGGCTAGTAAATGCGTTTATGAAATTTTAAGTTACCTATGTTCAGAATTTACTATTTATTACAATTGGTATTTGTTTTTTGTTATATTTTGTTTCTAATGAATTATGAATTAAATGCAATGGGAAAAATTATTATTACTTTCCTGGAAAACTATATTTTGATGATAAGTCACTTTCCACAACAAATGAAATAAATTCCCTGATTATTTATTTATCTGTGATATGTTTCTTTTATCATAATTGTATAATTTGTATAATTACACAAGAAATTTTCATTTATAAAGCATGTATGCATTCCATTTTTGCCATGTTTTGCAATAAAAAGCAAATATATTGTTAAGCAAAGTTTTTAATATTTCATTCTGTGTTATCATTTCGCATTTAATTATATAAAAATATTCCTGGTCACTCTTTTTTTATGTGAATTTTTAGGTCATAAATTTCTATACACATTAAAAAAAGTTGCTGTTTGGTTTTTTGTACTATCACTTTTTTCTGATCATCTTGTTCCAGTTATACAATTGTAAACTTTTGTATTATTGTTCTTAAATCACACGAACGAAGTTTTTCGACGTGTTTGTGAACTTTTTTTATACTAAACTTTAAACAAATTCTAAATAACTATTACAAGAGCAAAGAATTACAGTTTTAACGTTTGAAGACTTCCTTTATAAGCATCCTACGAAGCGTAACAATGAATACCGGAAGAATCTAGTAGTTCTAAATACTTTTTTTCCTAAGGCCAAAAAGCGGATGCGAGAATATCTACTATCCACAACAAATAGGAATTTCCATTCACTTTTCACTATCAAATTACAAACCGGGCAGGGTTTTGTTCGAGTGTCGTCAAAACTACTTTCGGAAAAAAGGGGGCGGAATTTGTCAGTCCGTAATAAACGGGTCCTCAAATGGTTTAGTTTAAATTATCGTCGCACTAGGTCTATTGGCGACGGGCGTCGTACTTTAGAACCACAGTCAGGTGACGAGCCGACTCCTGAGTAGGCAACCGTTAAGGGCGACATCGTACGCAGCTTCGGGACTTTGGAGCATATTTAACGTGCACTGCCTATACGGGGTATTATTCGTCGGACATTTTTGGCTGCACGGCCATTTATAGGTCGGCAGATATTTTATCGATGCCCGGACCCGAACCTTTGACCTTCCGCATGCTAGACGAACGCCTTAACCAACTGGGCTCCCCAGCCCCGGTCCTCAAATAGAACTAGACAGCTCATTACCTTTCCCACTACTCTTCGTAGCAGGAAACTTGTTTCAAGTACGCAATAATAGTTTACAAATAACTGCTATTGTGAAGGAACAAGGAATATACATAAATAAATATTTTATACAAAATTAGTGGTATTTAGAGAATTATAAAAAAGCACTACAAATATTTAATTAATTTCCTTAATTCCATAATCTTTGATAATTATTTTGATTAATATTTCTTTTTATGTACTACTTCGAATTGTTGTTGTTGTAGTGTCCACGGTATGTGCACTACTTCAGTTAACGCACCAATTTAATTCAGCAAGAATTATTAGTTTTTGAGTTGTTGACTTTGGATTTACTGCCACGAATAGCCTATAAAAAATTATTAAGAAAATTGCAATTCCCAAAGTACAAATACCTTTGAACAAGTACAGCCTATGTCAGTTATCGTTCCAGGAGATAACTTAAAATGGATTTCAATTTATTGCAAATCAAAAAAATGATTGTTCATCGGGTCACAACTGAAGAGGTACACCAACCGACCCGGGTTTGATCTCAGCACTACTCGGAGATCGAAGTAACAATACGAAGTATCGACGCGAAGCGTCCTTACCAAAGAACTCTTTGGTCCTTACTTCTCCATCTAAGATATGTAATCGTTTCCGGCTGCCGATTTCCAGCTTCCTTTAGGGAACAGCCAATTGCGCCTCCAAATTTAGAACCCTAGTCAAATGATGAAGTCGATACATGAGCGGGCACCCAACGGAACTTCGAGCAACATCGTACACTAACGCCGTCGGGACTTTCGACTCCACAGATTTAACGAGCACGTACAGGGTGTCCAGAAAAGGATTCCCTGTTTTCAAAAATTAATAAAAAAGAAATGGATAGAGATATTAACACAATTCTTGCAGAAAACAAATGAGTCATGTCTGCAATGGACAATTACAGCGTTTTCCACAAACATATTTATTCGATAAGCATATTAAAAAACCTCTAAAACTCAAGTATTTCTGGTTTTAAAGATGTATTTATTTTTAAATTCATTTTTAAAGTTAATGATACGTCACTCCTGTTAAACCTCTCTTAGCATAACAGATTTCGTCACGATTGGCTTTTTTTTGTTCTTGGCGTGTTATTTCGTATCACGTTTCACTATATCGCTTTTGAAACTATGAAACGTGCTTTCATCCTTATCAAACTCTTAAAAAAGTTATGCTATTTTACAGAAACATGTCATGTTCATTCCAGTTAATTTCCTCAAACGTTGAACGATTTCACTCGACTATTCCGATCAGATCCAACAGTCAATAGTTCTGCAATAGCTCATACGCGCTCTAAGTGTGTGTATTTAAACTAACAACCAAACTTGGAACAAGCTGTTTAACTTCCTTGATATGAACTGGTTACAAATAATATTGTCTTCTTCTTTTAATGAGGTTTCGCAGAAATTGTAAGGTTTACTATTTTATAAACTGTATTACAGCATAGATCGAAACATAACAGATCGAACATAACAGTTGACGTCAGAGCTGTTTTCAGTGACGTGCATTTTCGGCAAATTTCAAATGCATTTTTTGTTGAAATTAAATATATTTGTGAATATTTAACCTTACATTCGGAATCTGCAGCTTCTAATGTACCAGAAAAACACATATAATATGAATTTCGCGTTTCATGCAACTTGTCCATTTGATATGGAACACTTTATTGTGTTAGTTATGTTTATAACGTTATTAAACTTTATTATGTCCAATTTAACCAACAGATAGCGCTGCAATACCATGCATTGGATTCCACGCAATAACAATTGCTGTTTTCCCAGAACTGAAAGCTACTGAACATTTCTGACCACGTGTACTTCCTTTCGGTATATACGCATGCCTAGTTCTTTCATACAGCCAACACACAGTATTGCCACGCCATCTGTCGGTTAAATTGAACATAATAAAGTGTAATAACATAATAACGTAATAAACATAACTAACATAATAAAGTGTTCCATATCAAATTCCAGACATGACTCATTCGTTTTCTGCAAGAATTGTGTTAATAACTCTATCCATTTCTTTTTTATTAATTTTTGAAAACAGGGAGTCCTTTTCTGGACACCCTGTATATCGCAGTGTACTCGGGCACCCCGGTGATTTTTAAATCCCATCTGAAGGGGTTTTAAAGGGATATGTGTGAAATGTTGTATTTTGCATTTAAGTTTACTCAAATACACACATTGTGCAGGGTGTTCCGTAGAAAGTCCTGAAATATTTAAAAAATCCAAAAGAAACATCACTAGTGTAAAAAAAATTGGATTTAACTTAATGCACTTTATTTTTAAGCTAAATAAGTTCAAAACATGCGCTATCACAATATTTAAAGTAATTGAATAGTAGGAGTAATGAAGAAACGTTCTTGTTGAATGTTATCTTACAGCTCCCCAACTTGACTCAATTGCTCTTCTACAAACATTAGAAATCACTATTGTCCATTAATAAAAAGTGTTTTATTAGAGATTTTAAACTTATACTGATTCAAAATATCCTTTATAATATGTTGCATTACAGTTGGCGAAATCGCCACTATTTTTATAACTTTACGGAAGCGCCATCTAGTTGTGTATTTTTGGAAGTCTCTACATTCATAAAATGGAAACCTCTGTGGAAAACCCGATGGCACGATCAAATCCCACTTCTTTTCAAGCAATACTAGTTTCTTTTATGAATTTGTAAGAGTTTTCGACACTTTGTACGAAGGACATAAGAGATGGCGATAGAACCGTAGTCAAGTGACCGGGAAATACATAAATTTTAGCTTTTAAAGGCAGATATTTTCGTCAAACAAAACGAACTCGTCAACTTTCTCCCTATCTATGAGTTCTGAAGCGAGGTGAGTTCAAGATAGCACACAACTAAACTTAATAATTACTTTGAGAACTTTACTTTAGAACCTGCGAACTCGTCACTAAACTACAGGTATCAAAGTTAAAAAATAATTTAGCTGTGTTAAAGCTCTTATTTCCGGCTAAAAAGAGACGACCAAAACCGTTCATACCGCATTTTGTTTCGAAACTTTTTTTTAATTTTGTATGGCATGAAAATGGTTGTATGATAATTTTTTTTACTAACAAAAAAAAAAAGGCAAATCAAAACCATGAAACTATGGAACTACCAACAAGTTTTTCACCACCAGTTGAGAACACTTTGTTCAAGTAGGTTTTTAATTGTTTTCTTATCTTTATAAAATGCAACGCTATTCTAACACTAAAATGTTTGTAAAATAACTTTTAGTTGAGGGGGAGGGAGTGGTTAAGCGGTCAGGTCACCTCCTGTAGTGTTCCTTTGACAAATGTTTTATTTTTAATCTCTTCTTACTCCAAGCTCCGGGACCATTGGTGGGATCAGATTTACTGTACGGTCCCCCTTGGCGCAATGTTTTCGGATTTGGCGATAAATAATTTTTTCTGGCAACCTGTCTGACTTCGACTGAAGATTCGAATTCTATGACTTCGCACCGATGCGTTTTCCGGCAACCCTATCGGACCGTTGGTTGAGTTTTCATAAGAAATATTCCCACACAATCTTTTCTTTGAATCGTGTTTTTTTTTTCAAAGTCGCCAAAAGTCCGTATTTTGGCGCGATTTTGGAAAGTTCGCCAAGGGGGACCGTACAGTAAATCTCTACCCCATTGGTGAGATACTATTAGATTTATTGAAGCCATCATGAAAGTCTTCTAGCTTCAGTTTGATTTGATTTGTGATTTCTATAAGCCAATAGGATAATAGGATCCAAGCCAGATCATTGTGATTCAGCAGCCAAGCCGGCGAGCACATGTCGCACGATATATTCTACTACTACTACCATTGATGAATGTCTACTCCTTTATGTTGTGTTTTTGCAATCTCATAGAGCTTAGAGATAATTACAGGTTACCTCCCCTCTTCCATACATGGACATGTTCGTTCAACCTGGACTCTTTTATTAAACGTTTATTTTTTTATGCAAATTTGTTTTCATGCTCTGTGTATGCTTTTGTGGTGCAGCTATATAATGTAATGGCCGTAATTTTCAATGGCAATTTTGGGAAGCTTTAAAATTTAATGTAGGGTTGCTATATCCATCAATTTGTATGAAATATTAAGGCGTACGATGTTGCCCTTAACAGTTGAGTTGGGTGCCTATTCAGGTGTCGGCTTGTCACTTGACTGTGCCAGTTCTAAATTACGACTCCTGTTGCCAATAGCCCTGGTGTAGCTCTAGTGTGATGATAATTAAAACTTGCCTTACCTATGAAATATTAAGTGGAATCTTTACTACATTTAGTTATTTTTGTCGAAAATGGCAACATAACACAAATCTTCAATTCAAGAACGGCCATTATATCATAGCTGTTCTCTGGTCCATACCGCACCTTTATTTTGGGTGACTGTGAGGATGAATTTATAAAAGTTGAAAGTCCAGGTATACATTATCAAAAGTAAGCTGATTTACTTTGCATGGCATGTAGTGAATGGTTCAGAGAATTTTTTAAGAATTTTTCACTGGGCGACATTGCATGTAAAAAGTTTTTTTTCGGGGGGGGGGGGGGGGGGGGGGGGGGATCGTTGCACAATAGGAAAAGGGGGTCGTCATTTCAAGATAATCCCCTAGTGCAACTTGAAAATTTCATTGGTTGCGAAAAAATCTTTTTTATTTGTTAAAAAATAGAAATTGCATATATGCTTCAACTACACTCAAAGCATTATTTAAAATACCAATAAGTAAAGAAATAAATATTTTATAAATGAGAAAATGTATTAACTAAATATTTACTGCGTAACTCTCTATTTTACAATAACCTTTGCATAATCTTGAATAATACTTCTATTACATATATTTTCTTAAAAATAAACATAAAAACTTTTTTACAATATTATCTAAATAATTCCCAAATAACATTTCTACAATATATTTTCTTGAAGAGTAATACTCCTTAAAAAAAAACTAAAAGTAGACAATAACAAAACTTAGGAGGGAAATAGTTTTTTATAAAATTTTATTTAAATTGCCTAAACTAAGATTTTTTGTTAATTTAGCGGAACAATGCATGTTCAGATTTAAGGCATAGATCTCTGAAAATGTTGATTCCGTATTATTTATAAATTATTATTATTTTTTAATATTTCGTTACCTATGAGTTAATGCATTAACATTGATTGATTAAAATAACATTTGTATGTTTGGTTTTTACCACAGAGTACGAAACTAGGGTTATTTTTGATTTTTTTTAACGTCTTATTTCCCCATATTTAAGCATACAAAATAGTTGAAATAGGAACTAGTTGGTCTTATGGTACCTGCCGTTACAAACTCTAAATCAGCTCAGTCGTAGATTTATGGGCATTTGAAACAATCCGACAATCCCGAACATATCGTCCCTATATTTACTTTACAGATTACAATTGACTATGAATATATTAAATTATATAAAGGAATAAAAACGAATTCATATGGCAATAAATTATTTGTGGAATAATATCTTAAATAAAATGTTGGGTTCAATTTTTTAACGAATTGAGCGTCGTGAAACACTAATAAATATTTTTGTAGAAACTACACAGGTCCTAGCAAATAGCTTCTCTATCAGGGGGCATGTCCGGGGCCTGTCACATGAACTAACACCATGAGAGCGCCCGGGCTGAAAGGGTAGGGGGAAAAAAAGTTTTGTAGTGGGAGGGGGACCATCTTGGTTGCTGAAAAGTATTTGTGTTTAGTCACTCACAGGGTTGTAATGAATGAGCAATATCTGATAAACAACAACTGGCTACAACTTGCCCATTTTTTATTTTATTGCAAATGCTTTTTTTTTTAAATACAATTTATGATATAACGGATGGGATTTTTGAGAAAATACGGTATCTTTCAATGTCGCCCAGTGATTTGATTTTCATATTACTAGGCGACATTTTTCTTTCACTGGGCGACATTAGTGTCGCCCAGTCACTATGTTAAAAGATTCTCTGGAATGGTTAACTTGACCATCTAGTTGGGCATTCGCCTAGCATGCGGAAGGTCCCAGGTTCTGGTCCAGGCATCGTCAAAATAACTGACGACTTAAAAACGGCCTGTGCAGCCAAAAATGTCTGACGAATAATACCCCTGGAGGGAGTGCACGTTAAATATCCTTCAAAGTCCTAACGCTGCGTACGATGTTGCCCTTAACGGTTGCGTTGGGTGCCTACTCAGGTGTCGGCTCGTCACTTGACTGTGGTTCTAAAATACAACGCCCGTTGCCAATAGCCCTCGTGTAGCTCTAGTGCCACGATAATTCAAACTAAACTAAACTAAGTTTTTAATACAGTACCTACTAATGGTTATGCTAAAGTCTCCTTCATTTGGGTTTTAATCCATGAGCAATGGACTTTATGAGAGAAAATTTAGTTCATAATATTTTATTTTTTGCCAATAGTGCTGCTTTATTAGTGGTTAAGCCTTTGCAGATTGTTTTGCATTATATTCCCTAGAACTGAGAGCCATTTTTTGGGGCAACATTTAGGCGGCACTCGTTACCAATTTTCACCCTCAGATTACAATGACCTTCAGCTCTTTGTAGGTTTTAAAGTATGCTGAGAACAAATTTTGCAGTGAGAACCTAAGCCAAATGGGTACTCAAGGTATCTTTTACATGCCACATAATCATATGACATGTGTGTGCACGATTGTCCCATCCAGAAAATCCGATGACTCAGCTTGGGCTCGAACTCTCCATACCAGTAATGTTTTATATCAACAAATAACTAAGATCTAACACAATTTTTGCAAGATTCAAATACATTATATTTTTTTTTAGAAAGCATTGAAACTTCACAAGGCCCTTTGAGTGGAATAAGAGTACTTGATTTGACAAGGTTGGTAATTTTTTTTCTTTTGTTATAATGTTATATGGTTATCTTTTTATATGGTTTTAAACCTATTAATAAGCTACATTTTATTCGGACATTATATCCATTTATAATTTAAATATAAATATTCTCCTAGTTGGAAATGAGTTTAGCCAAAAGACAATAGATCTTAAGTGAATTTATGAAAGACAATAATAGTTACTTGTCTGTTGGGTAAAAGTTTTAAATTATACCAAATACCCACTGATTTAGAGAACTTTGCTCTTCATTTTATAAATGTAAACATTTTCAAAGGCATGTATATATTTAGAATTGAATTACAGTAGAACTTCAATTATCCAAAGCGTTGCTTATTATACAAATTTCGGAAAAAATTCCTCCAGGCCGTCTGTTACTGTTTGTCTTTGTTACATGTCATAAGACATAAGTAGTAATTTTTTATGGACCAACCAAAAATTATTACTAGGCGTGACATCCAACAGCAACGAACAGTAAAAAGTGACTGGGTATAAAAGGTTATATGTCACATATAATCCTATGTGAAACCAAGATTCTAACATTAGTTGAATAAAAAAACCTATAAAAAAGCTATAACTCAAAATTCCAAAACTGCACCTTACACTTTCATTGTGGTTGGGTTGATGGCGACCAAAACTAGAATTGCATTATCTCACAGCCCAACAATGCATTAAGTAATTGATTGAATATACCCTTTTTTCCCGATTGACTCCAATATCCTAATTAGTTGGTCCCAATTGTTTTGAATAATTGAAGTTCTACTGTATATGTATTTCTTAATTTTTCTTGTTTCCTCTGTTTTATAGAATTTTAGCTGGTCCATACTGCACAATGCTTTTGGGTGATCTTGGAGCTGAAATTATAAAAGTTGAAAGTCCAGGTATATATTTAATAATCTCAAAGGTAAACTGATTAAACTTCCGGAAATTAGCTTGCTTAATTCACAATAGTTTATGAAATATATACAAATACTTGGTTCACTAATAATATGTTACCTACATTTAATTACTATTTATATATATTATCTCCCTGTAGTTTTTGCTTGGTATTATGTAATTAAATTATAAAAGGTCCTTAAAGACATTTTATTTTACCAAAAATCATATTGATAGAATTAGCCAAATTGAATGAAACTAGCCAAATTTAGAGCGTAAATGTTCAATATAGAATTAATACTGTGTTTGGCGCCTTTTTTCCTGTGGAACACAAATGTTGTGTGGAAGCGGGCTAAGTGACTGATTCTGTTACAAACCTACTTGTTGTGTATTAAACTCAAAACATTTGTAACATTATACTGTGGATCGGAAAATGCTAAAGTTGCACATGAATAGTCTTCCAAAACTGACATTTGAGATTTAGTCCTTTATTTAGTTTTCTCCCGAGACATTTTGATTTAGGAAATCCAAAGGCAAACGAAAAAAGATTTTCCCTCTCTTCCAGTTTATATTTTACTGCAATTTATAATACCACTAATGTAACCAAGAATGCTCCCCTTCTTGAGAAACAAAACGTCATATGGTACAGCTCTATTGTGATTCTTTTCTAGGTGGCGGAGATGAAACTAGAAAATGGGGACCTCCATTTGTCAATGGAGAGAGTGCTTACTTCCTTTCAATAAATCGGAATAAGAAGGTTTGTTATTTAGTTTTCAATTCAATTTTATTTTATATAGTGGAACCGATCTAGTTAGCACCGTGAAACCAGTAGCTAAATTTTTGTGTTGGTTAATTTAATAGAGTTTTGAATGATTGATTTCTTCACATCTCCATAACAGGAATATAGAAAGCCATGTTGAGAAATTATGTTGATTGTTTCATTTTAAAACTTAGATTTCTACAAGGTGCTACCACATTACATAGTTACCTTTACACATTCATTAATGGGGAATGGTTGAGGATCTCCAAACCAAAGTGTCTCTGTGTTAATCCAATGGGGGAAAAATTCAAGCCTCATTGCTCCGCCTGTATTGAATATTTTTTTTATGTGATAAATGTTACTGGCTTACAGGACTCTATAATTCTTTTTTTGAAATTGGTTCAAGTATATTGTTTTAAAATAATTAATCTAAAAAAGGGATTATTGATCTCTGTAAGCCAGCTGCATTTATCATATAAAAAAAGCTGCTTCTAAAAATATTCAATAGAGGGAGTAATGTGGTATATAACATATTTTTTTCAAATTGGAATAATACACTTTGATTTGGAGACCTTCTTGGGTTGCTAAGAAATAACTGATAGAAGAAAACACAAGCTACAAAAGAAATTTGTGCCATATTTCATGATTCCACACTTCACTAGATGGTGCACACTGGACTATACTTAAGCAGCTTTTACTTTTTTTTAATTATATACTGACAGAATTTATTAAGAACAAAACTACTTGATTTTTGTATAGATAAATTATATATTTCTTGTATATATTTTAGCTGTATGCAGGTAAATAAATGTAATAATAAAACTGCTATGACTAAACGTTAGACAAATTATTTTTCAGTTTAAATTTGTTATTTGTTAAGATGTAAACATTTGACATTCTGGCTGACATACTTTTTTCTTTCTTTCAGAGTATTGTTGTTGATATGAAGAATTCACAAGGAAGTAATTTAATTAAAGAAGTAAAAATAAGTTTTATTTTTTTCAAGAGAAAACTTTTTTCATTGCCTTATTATTATAATTGCATTAAAGTTGCTATTGTGAAAATACCATATAGCCATATCAAATTATATTATTATTCTCATTAACATCAGTTGTGTCCTAATCCTTATTCATATCTCATTACAATGATTGAAATCATATAATAAGCAATAATCCAAAATTTGATTTTAAATTAACTAGCTAATTAAATTTTGATTTCCTTTACAATGTAACATGCAATTCGTTAAAATGCATTAGACATGAAATTGCTATTATTTATAAAAAAACAAAAGCTGATATAAAACAACATATACAATGTCACAAGTGAAATGTTATTTGTGAATAAAGTGTAAAATTATGAATAACTTTGAAATGTTCCTCATTTGTTCTATTTTTAGTCAAATATTTGAAAACTCAACTCTTTGTTTACTTAAAAGCTACTCATTTGCATAATCTTTTTAAAGTTTGTTTAATATTTGAATCATGATCATTAAATTTTTTGATTAATTAAGCAGTTTTTATTCATAAAACATACTATATTATTATTTTTTTTAAAGTTTTGAATAATAAAAATTGACTAAATTATTACAAAGCTTTAATGTTTTATGAATTGTATTTAATTGTACTTTGCTTTTTTTTAAGCTTGCTGTAAAGTCTGATGTTTTGGTGGAAAATTATATTCCTGATAAACTGAAAAAATTTGGGCTGGACTTCCAGAGTTTGCATGCAGTAGCACCTCATCTAGTGTATTGTTCCATAACTGGTCAGTAGTATTGAAATTTATAGAAAAAGTTGACATATTCTGTTATTTTACACTCGTATCTGATTACACTGATAATTTGTTCTTTGAATTGGATATAGATATTAAAGTTACAATATCTTGTCACCTAGCACTTCTGTTAAAGCACTAAACCACATATGACGAGTCCAGGGGACGAACCCTTTGAATGATTAGGTATCTTCCCGTATTTTGGTCTGCTTGGCGGATGTTGGCGACAGAAAACCAGTTTCTCCCTTGCTTCTTCTTTCACAGTACAAGCAGTTGACTCTCGCGGGAATCGAGGTTTTCACAAGCGAAGAACCGAGTGAGAAACCGGTTTCTTTACACCGGTTTAGGCTATGACTCGCCAAAGAGGCCTCCTTTGCATTGAAGGAGCAAGTCTTTGCAAAGAGACATTCCTTTGCAATGAAGGGGCTTTTCCTCAGTAATCTTCATACATGTATTTGTGTGTTAAATATAGACATTAATGTTAAAATATTGTGTTACCTAGCACTTCTGTTTTCAATACAATATATATGTGCCTCAATACTCAATACAATATATATATGTGCGTGTACACATGCGTGCGTTTTCACCAGTAAAAGCACAAAAAAAAAATTACTTTTACTTCACTGAATTTTAAAGTGAAATAGAATATCAATAATGTATTAAGTTTCAGTGTTTAGGTTAATTAAGAAATAACTTTTCCCCCTAAAAACAATCTACATTCTTAAGTATTTTTTTTTTTTTTGGGGGGGGGGTTGCATTTGTTTCTTGAAATATATTTCCAAGTATCTCCTTTATTGTATGGGTTAAATAGAGGTGGACAGGAACAAATATATTTTCTAACACTATTCTAGAAGGCAAGAGACATGGACAGACAAGAGATTATCATATTCTCTTCCACCCTGATTCCTTGGATCTTGTTTGTTACATTTCTTTCAACTTCTGTGTTACTGTTGCCTTTCTAGGATTGTTTGTAATTGTCTTTATTTTAACCCAAAATGATGAGATCCTGTACGATGTATGGATTAAATTCCAATTAACGCCATATGTTTTTAAAAAATCAAGTTTTCAGTCCTTAAATTTTCTGTATAAGTTTCAGTTGTGTCCTGTATACGATAGTAGTTTTAATCTCTTGATTATAAAAAATGAACCTAGTATATTGAATCTTTAATAAACTATCTCTTTGCAGTATAGGATACGGAAGCACTGGTCCTTATTCCTCTCGTCCTGGCTATGATGTGATAGCTGCTTCTATCGGAGGTCTCCTCAATATCACAGGTTACAAGTTATAAATTTTTCATTACACCCTATTGGTTTGTTTCAGAAGACGTAAGTATTCATTCCTGCCCGTCTGTGATTCCGTTGGTTGTTTCGTTTTTACTCTGAATGCACTGTAAAGTCTGCTGATGTTAATTATTTAGGTTATTTTATATTTATTAATGGACATTTTTCATTTGGTATGTGGATAAAACTATTCTGCGGATTACAGTACTACAAATTTCATGTAAAAAGAACAGTAAGAGAAAGTTTAAAAAAAGAAATCACTGAGAAAAATACAGTTATTTGGAAATTCCAATATTTTTTTAATATTAAATTGAAATAACTAGATCAAATTATCACCAAAACAAATGTAATTCCAGCTGTACCAAAAGTGAAAACAATACCTCTGGAACTGTTTAACTCATGATGTAAAACAAGGTCATTACGCATTTGTGTTTTGCAAGAGGCAGTGAAAAAACCATGGTTTCGTAGGAGTACCTCTGTTGTTTAAATAGTAATAAACATTTCCTCCCATTATTGTCGATACATTTTCTCAAATCTAATTTAAAAACGTGTCTTGTATTTGCGAGTAAATTATTTCCTTTGTATTCTTTGAGCTTGGAAATTAAAGAGGATTATTTTCTCTGGGTTTGAATTTCTTAAATAACTACAATACATGTGTAACTTTGAGGCCCAATGGCTTAGTCCTTCGCATTGCCATTGGGAGTTTAGTTTTTTACATGTGTAACTTTATTGCAACTCTAACTATTCAAGAGTTTAGTGGAAAAACGTGCTACGTGACATTTTTGAAAAAGTTGAGATTTTTGTGTCAATGAATATGTTATTTCCCCTTTTCATAAACTTTAAGTTAAGTATATTTTTTACCTTTTGTAAGTGCCATTTTTAATGTATCCGATTGCAAACTAAAAACTTTAAAGCTCATTTTCACCTTTCTGTCCCTTAGCATGTTCTTCCACTAAGTTCTTCATTTGCCCTTTAATTATAGATATGTTTTCTCAAATCTATTTTTAAAACGTGTCTCGTATTAACAAGTAAATAAATTCATTCACATTCTTGGAGATAAAAGGACGATTATTTTCCTTTAAGTTTAAATTTCTAAAATAACTACAGAACATGTGTAACTTTGTTGCGACTCTAACATGTATATTGAATTCTGCAGGTCCACAAAGTGGGGATCCATGCAAAGTGGGCGTTGCTGTGACAGACCTGGCAACAGGTCTCTACGCCCATGGAGCCATCATGGCTGCTTTGCTCCAGAGGTCCAAGACAGGAAGGGGACAGAAGATTGACTGCAATCTGTTGTCAACACAGGTGCTGTTAAATTGTTTAAGTGTGCTTCTATTTTGGTTGGAACTTCCAGCATTTTGGAGCTTGACTTTTATGAAGCTTACCATATTCTTATAAACTACAATCACTTAGTCAATTCATCTAACATGCCAAAGCTCTCACCAATTTGGGAAAAGCTTCATACCAACAGAATAACGTTTTGAGTACAATTTCCTAAATAACTGAAGCTGGGAAGCCCAGTCCCTAAGCTGCTTACTTTGCACGTGAAAGGTGTCAGGTTTGGGAATTGCCAAAATAACGGCTGACCTATAAACGGTCTGTGTAGCCAAAAAGTAAGAAGGATAATACCCGGTGTAGATTGAGTGAATGTTAAATATGCTCCAAAGTTCCAATGCTGCATACAACCCTTAAAAAAGTTGTATTGAATGCCTTCTCAGGCATTGGCTTGTCACTTGACTGTTGTTTAAAGTTACAACGCCCGTGACTAATAATAGTCGTGTAGCTCTACTCTCAACTCTTACTCCTGTGAAAGTGACGGGTTGAGGTTTCACCTTTTAATTCTTTCTTCCATGATATATCCGCTCTGGAGTGTTCAGTAGTAACACACCACTAAGATTAAAACTAATACTACTACTGAAAAGATTGTGACATTGGCTTGTGTATCTCCTGCTTTGAAATTTATCACCCAAGAAATAATTACTTGCCTTTATTTTTATTATGTATAATAGTACCTATTGTATTTAAAGTTCATTAGTAGAGTTTCCTAAATAACTGTATAAAATTTAAAAAAATTATGTATGCTGCTGGAAAACCTGATAGTTAGATGACAGCTTTATACATCTATATGTCAGATTGTTAAGGGCCTTAAATTTCCTCTAAGAACACCAAAAATGCCTTCATATTTTAAATATAGGTCATTAGTACAATTTCCTAAGTAATACAGGGCTAGTTAGCCCAGTCCATAAGGCTTGGCTTTCTTGGGAAAGGTACCAGGTTAGGCTCGAGTGTTCCCAAAACGTTCGTCACTTGACTGTTGTTCTCAATTACGATTCTCTCATTAATAGCCTTCATGTAGCTCTAGTGCGTTGATAGCTCAACCTAATCCTAAATTACCCTGCTCCTTTCTTGTGGATATGTGTAACTAATACAAATGTTCATAGTATATTTCCTCTTTATTTACATTCATAATCTATAGATGGCAGTACCGCTTTAACTCTGTTAACTGAGTGTGGCTTATTCACGTCATAGTATTCTATTTTATGTGATAGCATCGTACTGTCACTGTATCTAATAGTTGTTACTTCCAATTAATCAACGTGAATTAATGTATTTTCATTAAACTTTCCTTAAACATTTCCAGCATTTCTCTCACACAAATTCTATTTTTTAGGTGTCTCTGCTTGCTAACATTGGATCCAACTACCTCAATGCTGGTTGGGAAGCCAAGCGCTGGGGGACGGCTCATGAGAGTATCGTCCCTTACCAATCTTTTAAGACTAAAGATGGTTTCTTAACCATCGGAGCAGGAAGTGATAAGCAATTCAAAGAGTTGTGTGAAGTAAGCATGGTTGGAGATTATTGTATTTTTATGGATTTTTGACCTTTGAGGTTGTCAGGCCTCCAAACCGATGTCTTCTCTTTGTGTTAATCCTTTGGGGTTACTAATATTCCAAGCCAAATTATTTTGTCTGTATTAGATATTTTTTTAACGATTTTCTCTATATGATAAATGTAGTCGACTTGAATGTTCCTATTATACACTTTTTTGATATTGGTTCCAATTTTTTTTTCGGATTTTTAATGCCTAATTTTACAAAAAATATTCTAACCTAATTAAAAGAAGTGTAATTATGTAGGAATTTAATCCAGCAATATTTATCATATAAAAAACTGTTCATAAAAATATGCAATAGAGCCAGATTAATTTGGCTTAGAATTTTTTTTCTCTTGGATTAACATAGAGAGAAGACTTTGGTTTGGAGACCTGGCAACCATTTCTCTTCTCCTTTAAAAAGTCAAACACTTCCTTTTTTTTTCACTTCCCATGTTAACCTATTCACTCCTATACATGTATTCTTTATTAAAATATATATTTCAAACAATTATATATTTAAAAGTAGGTTTTGAAAGTAATTTTGAAGTTTATTAAATTCAAAGTTTATTGACTAGTGCATTTTTTCATTAGGAAGTTCCCAAAGTTTATTTTAGGGAAATTAGTGTACACTTTTTAATTATTTATTGTAAGGTTTTAAAATATTTTTTTTATTAATTTTTTTGAAATGGAGCAAAATGAAATAAAAAAGCAGACACTTGTATTCCTGAAAAAAAAAAACCCTTCTGTGACTTCCTTATGAAAAAAAACCTAGTTAATAAATTAAAATCAATGGCTGTATTCCTTAAACATTATCCTGTTCACTGGTTTCAATTACCATGCCTTAGAGAGTTAACTATATTGACTGTAACCTAACTCTGGTGTTACTTAAAAGAATAACTTGCATAAGGGAAAATGGGGGAATGCCGCCACCCTGGGCAATACCGCCACCCCTTGTATCTTGCCAGCGGTTTATGTGGGAGGGGGGCTGTGAGCGCTGACATGTAGAAGAAAACACGGTAATCCGTAGTAGAGACTCTTATGGCTGTGCGGTGTGTTGGTGTAACGTTATTTAAAAAATGTGGTTTTTAGTGAGTTTCATCTAATTTTGAGCCTTTTGAAACTAAGAGATAAGTGACTGTTATCCCTAAATTAGATGAATTAGTTACATATCATTAAAAAGAGTATTTATTTGGCTATGTTATCCCGTTGTTAGTTTGGACGCTAGGCTATCTACCTTCCCCTAAACAAGCCATCTATGTCATTTTGTCCTACCAGGGTTATGCCGCCACATCACTCCGGGATTATGCCGCCACCCACAAAAGGATGGCAGCATAACCCGTAAAATAGAAATTTCATATATTGGCCCTACAACCTATTAGTTATTGTTCCAGATGCCACGTATCTGGAAAAGATTAACTGAAAAGGCCAAATAGACCAACGAAAGTTTTAAAAAAAACCTGCCCATTTGGTTGCAGAGAGAAAGTTAGTAAAAGTGTAGCTGTACAGTTTGTCATTCTAAGGTTGACTTTACTGGACAAACCAGAATCAGAAAAAAAGTGCACTGTTTATTGTGCAGGGAGTGTGGTCCTACTTCTGAATTGTGGTATCGGGGTGTAATATGTGGAAAATGGACACAATCGGAGTGCAGTGGTCACGATTCCTCAGAAAACTACATATGGTTTTTTTTGTTCAGATTAGAACTAGAGAGACTTATTAGCCATTTACCAGGCCCACACAATTTTAAGAATAGTATGGCATCAACTAACTAATAGACATTTTTTACTACACCTGTTACTTTGTTAAGAATAGTAAGACTATGGCAGAGACTAAGTAATAGCCATTTACCACACGTGTGATTTTTGTTAAACTTTGTAACTAATTTCTTCATTTAATGAAACTTATTTTAGTGCTATATGTTATGCTTTATTATATCCTTTTCCATTATTCATAGATTATTTGCTGTGTTTTCTAGGTGTGGCGGAATAATCCCAGGTACCAGGGTAATGCCGCCACTCTGCAAGCTTTTACAAAAACAATTTTATTCAGTTTATATTAAAGATTTCAAGTTTAAAAAAATCACTATAAGATAAATTATGAAATGTAGTATGCTATACATTAATTCGAACACAACTCTGCTTGAAAATTCAATTTCCCTTAAGGTGGCGCCATTCCCCCGGTCTACCCTAGTCTTCAAAAAATTATAGTTTATTCATTGTCAGATTTTCATGATATTTATGTTTCTAATTTTTTTTTTTATTACTTTACCGACCTTAGTAAGTTGTAGTTAAATAGTTTTATGCGAAATGATTTTAGAGAACAAAAATATACAAATCAAAATAACCTAAAATAAGATTGTATTTAACATAGATATGCTGAATTCCCCTTACTTTCAATAATAGTTTGTAAGAGTTTACAAATAGAAGTGTCACAGGAATCATAAAATGGCAGCATGATGTTGTATCTAATATTAGACTAAGTGTTATTTATGCATGTGTTATGCATATGGTTTTCATAACATTACTTAATTCCACTTAGGAAAATCTTATTTTCAAAAAGAAATTTTTTAGAACATCAAGATTTGCGTAGAAAGTAAGAAGTGTGTAGTTTATGAAAGGTCAATATTGGATTGTTTTTAAAGATATTTTTTTATTATATAAAATGAATTATATGATTGATTTATAATATTAGCTTATTGTTCTATCGACTATAAGTAGTCAATTTCATGATCAATTAAGATCTGTATCCATACACTGTTTTGTTTTCGTTATACTGGAACAGAAGTCGTAGGACCAAATTAATATTAGTATTTTCATTGTATTAAATATATTTTGAACATTTCTCTTTGTTAATAAAAAAGAGGTAAATTTGTGTAAAATTTCATTTTATATTAACAAGCAATTGCATTGCTTTGTAATAGATTTTGAACGTTACCCAGTTTTTAGAAGATCCTAAGTTTCAAACCAATAAAGACAGGGTTGAAAATAGAAAAGAACTAGTATCTGTACTTACAAAAATGTAAGTATTAAACTTAGTATTTTATTTATTATGAAGAAAAACCTTTTCTAGCATAATAAGTTTTAAAATTATAGATTTATAAAATACATTTACATATTTTTTTCTTGAAATTGTTATTCAGTTAATTCGTTTTATATATCTGTTATTATATGACAGCATCCAAGATTCATTTTTATCTTTGTTTTTGTTTAGGTGGCTTTCAAAAAAAATAATGTTCCACTTAACAGTATCTCAATGCCTTAAAACAAAAGAACGATGAATAATAATTTAAAACCTCATTCTAATACCAAGAACATAATCTAATCTTGCAATAACTTTTATGAATACTGCATTATTTTCAATACTTAACAATCTAAAAAGTTTAAGCATCTTTGTACACTTGATGTTTTATGCATATGCAAATTATGTTGTGTAGCAGTTTTTCCAACATTTATTTAATAAAACATTCTCTAATTAGTTTCAGCTCCAAAACAAACGATCATTGGCTAAAGTTGTTTGAGAGCAGCAGTATTCCATGTGGACCTGTAAATAAAATGAAAGATGTTTTTACTGATCCGCAAGTAAGCATTTCATTTCAAAACTTTTTAAATGGTCTTTTAAGGTTAAATTTGTTTAGTTTACCTTTTTCTAGACAAATATACTCCATGTTTTTTTTTTTAACTAAACAGACGTTTATGTTAACCTATTTTGTAAATCTACATTGTTAGGATAATTATGTAAATTCAACTTCAAATTATATTTATATTTTATTAAAATGACTTCATGTCTGATAATTTTTTTTATAAAAACTTAGTTGCTGGTTTTTTTTAAATAGTTAACTAAACTTGTTTTAATATTTTAAAAATAATGATTTTATTATATTATAAAGTTTTTTAATTAGTTCTAGAAATTTATATTTTTACTTATACTTAATTCTTATACCAATTTTTCTTATTTTGTTTCACTGGTTTTGAGATAAGTAATTAGTAAATTGTCATTAACTAATCCACTCTTTATTTTTTATTTATGTACATTTTCTGTATCAACCATAATTAAGACTTTCCATGCACTTACAGGTTATTTACAATGACATGATCAACAACATGAATCACCCGTCTGCAGGCCATATAAAGCTAGCCGGTAAAATAACATTTTTGTTTTTATAACATTTATTTCTTTATAAGTATTATTTATTACAGGAGATAATTATTTTATATAAGAATTATTAAAAGATTATTCTAAAGAGTGAAAGCTCTGCTAGGTGACATTTACTTTTAAATCTGCTTGCTTTTTAGTAATTCCTGTGAGTTTTAGAACTTCTTGTTTACTTCTTCAGAGGGTTAATGCGTTGAAATTCAACATGTCCTTAAAAAAGGTTCCATCCATTTTCCTTCAATTTATCAGTACAAAATTATTTAAATTAAATTTTATAATTGAGACTTTGATTGCTGCATGGATCAAATTACCTAATGCAAGCCGAAAAAGCAAAAATCCTGCTTAAAAAATGTCGTTACTTTTTTTTTTTTACTTTGCTTGTCATCTTTAAAATTCTAAACCTGAATCTGTCAATGAAAAAGCCACAACTTTCCCTCTACTCCAATTCAATAATGAAAAATATAACAAAGTTTTTATAAATACAGTCAGGGCGTGGAAGGTTAATTCTTAATTTTTTTTTTTCAGGGCCAGCTGTTAAATACAGTGAGAGTGTCAACATGGCAAGGTCCCCTCCACCTTGTTTAGCACAGCATACCAATGAAATTCTATCCAGTGTACTGCAATATAAAGAAGATTATATTGAACATTTACGAAACTGCAAAGTTGTTTTTTAGATTTTACAGGTCCATTATAGTATCTACAAAACAACAACAAAAAAACCTCTGAATAAAATTTGTCACTTAAACTATTTTTCTTACTTATTAACGGCTATTTTGTTTTGGATTCTAATAAAATCATCGCAATTTGTGTTCTGTAACTCACCCCAAAATAAGAAAAATATATATTATTATTTTGTATCAAATGATAGTTTCCAATTTGACAATACTAGAAATAAAAAATTGAACCATTTCTTATAAATTAATCAGATTGGTAACTTTCAGAAAAATTGAATTTGTTACTGAAATGCCATTCCGTTACCGATTTTTCGTAGACATGTACTTACAACGCTATAGTAAAGATTTGTGCTATATTTTGAAGTTTTAGTAGATGATTGATCGTACGATTTAATTTCGTTGTCAGATCTGTAACGCCTCACCTTATCAGTAAATTAGAACTTTTATAATATTGACCCTTTAATGCAGCGATATAGTTTTCTTATTTTGTGTAGTTGAATCTGTGCTCTGTGTGTGTGTGTGTGTGTGTGTAAATGATAACTAATTATTGCAAACCAATTCATTGTCAAATTTAATGTTTGATTTTGTTATACCTTTAATAATTAGGTAATGTGCTTGTGCCATGGCTTTTGTTGAGCAAATGTGTATTTATGTTAACCTATTATGTAAAACTAGGATATATTTACTTATATAAATATTTGAAAAAATATATTTTATTATAAAATTATGCAATATATATATATTTAGAAAGCTATATGTCTGTTTCTTTGAAAATTGTAAATTAAAGGTGTTTTAATATATACATATACAAAAAGATTTTGTATCTCTATGCTTCATATAAAATATGAAAATGTGAAATTTGTGTAAATTTTTTGCAATAAATACATACACCTGCCTACTGTTGCTCGAATGCGAGGTTAATTCAACCAAACAACCTGCCAACTCTTCATAACTGTTTTCCGAATTCTGGGAGCAAAGAGAAATTTTAACCTTTCCACCTAGAATCATGCAATTGGTACATATGGCACAGAAATTCAGAATGTAATTAAAAATCTGGTATTGCCATGTTAAAAGTAGAAAGTTAGCAGTTCTGAATATCTCATTTAATTTTAACTGGTGTAAAAACTTGTAGTTAAGGATATTAAATTTCCAAATCTTTGTATAGTCTATTACCTTCAGTAGCTGTTTAATATTGAATCAAAAATTGCCACTACATTTTCATTTAATAAAACAAACATTTCTTTAACCAGAAAAACGTTAAAGATATGATGTTTAATTAATATCGCACTAGAGCAAAACGAAGGCTATTGACGACTAGCATAGCCATTTAAATATACATCCACAGTCAAGTTTCAGGATCGACACCTGAAGATAAGATGATCTTTTATGAAAATCTTGCATATTTAACGATATCTATTCTGTATTTTGACAGCACATTGCCTTCTGGGGGATACAACTTAGTGCTTTCTGGGCTAAAAGTACTCCACTGTGATTAGCTCCTGCTATACTGTGGAGTGTACATACCTGCTATATATATATACATTAATATTCTTGAGAAAACAAATATTTTTTTTAAATACCAAACTTTTCCTATTTACAAAACTTGTATATAAAACACAATTTTAAACAGTAAGTTAATTTAAACATTTTCCTAAATTTGTTATATCTATACTACTTTATGAAGGGTTGTCAGTCCTACACCTAAAGCAATATTTTTACGCAAGCATTTGCAGGTATTTTTTCAGGCAAGGAAAGCTTAATTATCTGGTTATTTATTAATTTGTGAAATTTTAAACAGTTGAACATATTTTTTTAACCTTAATTGATTATAATTTAATAACTGCATATTTTCCCTTCAATTTTTTTTAATAATTTTTTTTTTCATTATCTGGTGCAAAATTACTTTTAGGACAGGTTGATGTTCCTTTGGGATACGATTAAAATTGCTGCTGAGGACTTTGATCCAGATTGGATTAGAAAACTAAAGGCTGATGTTAAAAACAACTTCTCTGATCACAGGTCGTGGGTAACATCCCGACTTCTAATAATTTCCAAGCCCTGACTGAGTTCCCAGAGCCGGATGCCCAATGCCCGGCGGCTAAATCCGTTAGGCCGACCCCAGATGCCCAATTCCTAGAGGTGGAGGCGGATAAGAGGCCGGATGCCCAATGCCCGGCGGAGAGTGAGATGCCGGATGTTCAATTCCCGGTAACTGTTGCCAGTTCCATGCCTATCCTCTTCCCTGGCGGAGATGTAGGCCGTTCCCTATGTGAGAGGATCGCCGCAGCTTGCAGCGCGGACCTCATAGGTATCGCCCATTCTACCAGTTCTTCCCAAGAACGGTTGATGAGGAGGAAAAGATCCTGGCGATACTCCGGGAGAGCAACAGCCAACACTGGCTACTTTCGACATTCCAACCGAAAGGGCCGTAACCTAAAGATGGTCGTGAAGGGTCTACCTATCGATACTCCTACTGATAGAACGTCGATGCAGTTTCCAAGCTCGGCTTTGTAACATCTAAAGTCGTTCAGCTCACCCGGGCTCGAACAAAGACCCCCCTCCCTACTACCAAGTCCTGATGGTGAGAACCGGAAAGTTCAAGGAGGTCTTTTCCATCAGCAAACTGCTCGGACTTCCAGTCACCTTCGAGCCGTATCGCAAGATCTCTAGGATACCGCAATGTTACTCTTGCCAACACTACGGCCATACCTCCACTTTCTGCTCGATGGGTCCCAGGTGCCGGTATTGTGGCCTCGGCCATGACTCTCGTTCCTGCCCCACCCGAGACGACACTTCCACCCACTGCTGCGCCAACTGTAGCGGTCCCCACCTAAGTTCATCGGCGTCTTGTCCCAAGCGCCCGAGCCATCCCAAGTGCGAGCTTCAAGGAAGGGCCCGCCAGGCGGCAGCACCACTCGAAGCCCCGCCTCTTGACCAATGAGGATCCTACATCACTTTTTGCTGCCCTAGTGAGAGCCGTAAAAAGACGCCATAGACGATGTCTTCGGGAACTTGGAGGCTTTTTTGAAGAACGCTACTGCCCTTGTAGCCATGACAAGAGGAAAAGATGTTGGCTCTGTTCAACATGCTTGCTCCTTAGCTGCCCCTTCATTCTGTCATCCCACTCAATTCATGTCCACTCTATGCTTTGAGGTTTTTCAAGATTTTAGCCCTACAGGACGGTTTGACGCCTCCGGCATCAGTGCGTCGGCACCCATAAATGATTTGATTTAGGACAGGTTCAAGCAAACCTGTAACCTCTTACAGAAGTTAGGTTTTTGAAACGCAATCGAAATGTCAATGGAACTGGCCATCTCTTTCAGATTTTAGAAGTTTAGAACGGGTATTTATTAGCAATATATGTATTATCAAAACATAAAAGAAGCATATTATATTCTATAGTAAGAAAACAATCTGTAGTTGTCAACATAGTTGCCTAAATCTATTGTCCCATTCGCGGCGATACTATTATATTCAAATCTACATAGCTTTCCCCTCTAACTCTTATTCTTTTACAATTCTGTACAGTAGATGGCAGCACAAATTTAGTTAGGTGAAAACATACAAACAAATTACCATTAGAATCCGAAGAATTATCTACGATTTTAACAAAAATGTCTGGAAACTTTTCTAGAAAACAATACTTTACATATATTATATGTATATATATACATTTACAGTATTGATATATATATTTTATGCATATACACTACTTTATAAATTCGAAATCCTTTCTTTTCATTTCTCACCACTATTACGGTGTTTTGATTTTAATTTTGTATAAATAACTATTAAATCAGTCAGTGGGTTGCCGGATTTGACTCGGTCTGTCCGGTAATACGCTTGTCCAACCAAACACCTGGCAGTCTTAACGGTTTGAAGAAGTGGTACCTACCCTGTGCTGCTCCTGCTAATCAGCTTTTTGTCCCATTTGCAAGTCCCTTTAGTACTTGCAGTAACAATAACTTTTATTTTAGGAGAAATATAGTAAGGTACTATAGTACCTCGGTGACTGAAATAGTATAGGAATGTCCGATTTTGTTTTTTTCTAAAATTCGAAGAAATCGATCATCTTTCTTTTTGTCACACTAGCCGACCTTATAATTAGTAACGTATAATTAGTAGCCTATAATTAGTAATAGTAACTTTTTATACTGCGAAGAAAATCGTAAGACAAAAAGAATGCCCTCTAGTGACAGAAATAGCATAGGAGTGTTCGTTTTTTCGCATTGAATTTTTAAAAATAAAAAAATAATAAAGAAATCGAGTCCTACAAATCATTTACATTCTGGCGATTTTATCACCCGCCCAGTAATTTCATTGTTAAAAAGTGATGCCTTTCCACATTGTGCAATTAAACAGCATGTTACTAAATCCTATAGAACAAACTCTGAAAAACACATAAATCAATAAAGAAACAAAATGTTCTCATTGGGTATCGATTACACAAGGTTCAGTATTATTAAATATTATTTCATTAAAATCCCAAATATGTCATCTTTAAAACGATCCCTTTGTCTTCTACTTGACAAGTGAATGATAAAAAAATTGACAAAAATAATTTCTTGGACCTTGTTTTACATGATTCAAATACCGTACGACACATTCAATGATGTTTTTTTTCAGACCACATAGTTGTCATTTGGTTATTATTTTTTTAGGAAATGCGTCATCTGATTTTAAACAAAACTAAACCTGAGAAAACTCAGAACTAAACCTAATTAACAATTCGTTGCGTAGGTCTGAACAAGTAGCAAGTGAACACAGCAGAACACACTAAATGGCCCTATATATTTTGGTTATTGGTTCAACCTCCGTATGTAAGTCAGAATTACTTTGGAATTCGGCGTTAGAGAAATTAAATTATTTGATCCTTTCAGTCTATGTAATAAGGTAAATAAACCCTGAATATTTAAAAAAAAATTATTCAAATCAGAGCATTCCAGACCATCACCCTCACCAGAGTGCGCTGTTTTTTACAAAGGAAATGCAAAGTAGTTAAAAAAAACAACTAACAAAGCCTAAAGTTTAACTTGTACACCAATAAATGTCGCTGTATTTTTAGAACAAAGATCATTTCAACATTTTGGATTTTTAAAATTGGTCTTAGCACTCATTTTTCGTGCAATCAAAGCACTGCGATCACTGGTCTTTTGAGCTCACTCCATCGTTTAACCTTGCAGCAGGTCGGTTGTTGAAATGAACATATCAGTATTTCCCTGAATGGTATTTTGTCAACATCCCAGGCATTGATACAATGTTACCAAGTGTGAACGCTCTTGATCAAGAGTGTTTAATTTCTCAATCTATGCGAATTCGTATTCAAGGGCGTGTCATTTGAGCATTCGACGAGAATACCATACTAGCTTCTTTTTTTGTGACGCATATTTGAAGTTGATCAATGAAATAATTCGAAATAACTCTGGAAATATTAACTAAAGGTTCGTTCTTTTTCGAATATGATGTCTGACAATTTTCATAGATATCGAGTGTCAAAAAGTAAACAATCAGTTCGCGTGCTATTGCTTGAATGGTCAGAGACCAATCGTGGCGTGACGTCTTCGCTAACGTAGGATTTGTTTCAGTTCAATTGGGAAACGCGCAAAAATCTATGTAACACCGCCCATTCGAAGGCAAATCGTTCGCATTCGCGTTTCAGTCCAATTTCGTCCTTAAACGTACCTCCCTCCAAGAATGCACTGTACGGGTTCATCAACTAATTGTCCTCCACAAGCATCCCCAAGGTAGACTTAATTCACATTTTAGTTGCTAACTGGATTACTAGTTGAAACGCACAGGAAAATCAGCGCCATCTAATGTGGATGGTATATTGAGGTTGCGCGTGTGGTAAATAGTTACACGCACTATGTAAGCATGTGAAGTGGGCTATAATATGGATGCATTGTTTAGAGAAAGTCTTCAAGACTCCACCACTTACATTGACTAGGATTCCCCCAGAGAGTTATTTACTTCTGCGAAGTACGTACTAGTTCGTTCTTTTATTTAGGCTCGCTAATACCACCTGCACACTGCATGGGAAAAATCCATGGAGTTATAATAAGCATAACTAACATAAGCTATTTGTACTATGGGTTACTTAATTTTAATTATACAGAATTAGTTTTTCATATTATTTATATATTGCTAATTATTTAAAGCAATTTACTCAATTATTGAGCGGATCTTTATAATATTAATACAATTACAAGTACAAAAATTGTCGACCAACAACAGGCCAGAGGCCCAGCAAGGTTGGTCCAAAATAAATCTAATACATTACCAGTTTCCAATGACCGTCAAGTTTCTTCTTAAAATCTTCTACTCTCTTCGAATGCACAACATAATCTGGTAAAGCATTCCACTCATTGACAACTCTATTGTAAAAATAACGTTTTCTTACCTCCTTTCTAAAGCTCGATTTATTAAATTTCTGATCATATGTCCTCTGGTCCGGCTATTTAAGGCAAAACCTAAGCCCTCCATGTCTCCCTGTTTTATGAACTTGAATAACTGTATTAAATCACCCCTAGCTCTCCTGTTTTCCAGGGAATACATGTTTAAAGATCTTAATCTGTTATCATAATCAATACCAGATAGAATTCAATATTAGATAGAATTAATGTCATTCTCACAATTAGGGGCACGCCCCCTGCTCGCTAATGTAATCGTTTCCGGGTGCCTACTTCTCGCCTCCTTTAGGATATTTAACACAGCCAAATTACAATTCGTAATTAAGAGCCCTGGTCAAGTGACGAGGTCGACACCTGAGCGGGCTCCCAACGGAACTTTGAGCGACATCGTACGCTAACACCGTCGGGACTTTCCACGTCCACAGATTTATCGAGCACGTATATTGCAGTGTACTCGGGTAGTATGTATTATTTACCATATTCAGTATCACTTCAGGGAACGCTATAAGTTAAAAAAAAATAGCTATACAATAATAGTGCACCCATGCAAGCTCGAAATGCCCTTCAGTTGAGAAACTGTTTCTAAACTTTAAAGAAATATGCGCCTGCAAAAGCAATGAATCGCCAAATATGACTCTGGCTGAAACCAAAATCTGCCTTTCCCCTATTCGTTTTACGAGTGATGGTTTAGACTCGTCTAAAACTTCACTTCATAGATGCTAAGAAGTGGTGGGAGGACCATACTTCAGCCATCCCATTTACACACTGCATAACTTGTAGTTGTATATATTTTTCGAGCGAAATAAAATTAAAAGTTGTTTGTTAGGTAAGCTATTTTCGAACTTAAAATTACCATTATTCACTGCTGGGAATAATTATTTTGAAATTTTTACTTTCCTTTCAGATAACAATTTTTATTTGAACCAAAAATTTATAAAATATTGAGCTATTTTTAAATACTAGTTCCAAAAATATGAACAATATTTCCGAAATTATCAACCTATAAAAAATTAACGGTCGAAGTAAAAAATCTCCGTTAACAATTGCAATAAAGTTTATATTCAATTATTTCCTTCAGACCGCTTCTTTCGCTCAGCGTTCTTTGAAATATTTTAGTCTAGCCTTGATTAGCCTTTTAAAATACAATAAAGTAACTTTTGTAAACTGCAGCTTCAAAATAATAAATTATTATTTTGTAAAAAAACGAATAAAACTGACTACCAGCATTTGTACAGCTGGGGAAAAAACGATCCACCTCTTGTTTCTCGGCTGCTATTGATCAGGGAATTTTGTGGAAGGTGTCAATTTTCAGGAAATAGCATAAGGAATTGAGAACTGGCAACAAAAATTGTATATGGGGTCGTCTACATGTACAACCTAAAAACTTTTTTTAACCTGTTATTTTTAATTAAAATTCGTTTTCCGCTTCTACGCGAATACATAATTCTTATTAACACATAAGTACAGTTCTTCACAACTTTTCTCGACGTCGGGAATAATTGATCAGACTAGCAAAAATCCGGCGTTAGATTTTCCTATAGAGTTATGATAGGAACTTGACTTCAAATTTTTACATTAAATAAGTTCTGATTCTTTCATTTCCTGATGATGATGATAGTGATAGTAGCAGGAAGCTTGTTGAAAAATTCACACCACGAAATTTCGGACAATTTACGGACAATTTTATTCAAAACGGCACCTGGCGCCTAAACCCGTATATATTGAAGATAGTGACATGGATTAATCATGGTTAAGGCAAAAAAAATAAATTCTGAGATAATGTTCAAAAGTTGTGTAAGTCCGCAAAAAGTCCGAAGTCAAAAATCACGTGGAGGAGTAATGACAGCCTAAGAAGAAGTGAGCAGCAGCGGTCGTCAACACTTGGGCGGTCTAATGCAGCAGGCGCAATGCAGGCGGCAACAGTCGCAGTCGTCGGCTCGGGAGGGCAGGGAAGGTCTACACAAACTGATGGCATCGGGTGAACAGGGATCCAAAGATTGAAATGAGATGTCTGTCGTGATCAGGCAGGGGGTAAAAAGCGCTATAATGCAATTTGGTGCTTGCTTTTGATGCAGAAAATTAATATTAGTTTTGGGGTGAAATAGCAAGTGGCAAAATCATAAAAAAAAATGAGTATCATTCAGCAAAAATTTGTAAAAGCTTCATGGGAAGATGTTTTGGTGTCGATTGGATCTTGGGTCTTTAGGGGAGCCAACAATCTATCTGTAAAGGAAAGCCATTGGTCTTTTCTTGTTTGCAGGCATGTTTGTATCATAGTCTTGCATTATTTGGATTTCGGTGTTCGGATGGTCTTCAATAGAAGTGAAAAATTAAAGGGCGAGGATTTAAGGTTTTGAGTAAAAGTTTTAAAACTTGGGATGTCTAGCGCAAAACGAAATCTTCATTTCTCATGAACCATCTTGCTTTTGTTATGCATATTAGCAAATTACTTTCCAGGACTTGTATGTTGTGAAAATAGTTAGTTTTAGCTGAGAAGCCCCATGCAGGGGCGGCGTAGGCTATGATGTGGCGTAGGTAATATTTGTATACTAGGATTTTATTGCAGGTTGAGAGTTTACTGTTCCATCCGATGAGTTGGTAAAGAGCGTATCTGCATTTAAGGAGTTTGTTTTTAATATAATTAATGTATGTTTTCCAGGTTAGTTTCGAGTTAAACATGACACCGAGATATTTCACGGAGCTTGACCAGGGGATAGCTTGACCGTAGAGGGTGATTTTTTTGGTTTTTTCTTGCTTTTGGAGAAGTAAATGGCCTCGGTTTTATCGATATTTAGTTGAAATTTCCAGGAGATGAGCCAGTTTTCAATTAGGTTTATGTGTTTTTGCAATTTAAATTTGATGTATCCGGGGCCGCCCTTCGCGAGGAGGGGCTTGGAAAATATTGATCTGTGCAAGTACTTTCCTATAGTTGTCCCAGTTAGTTGCAGTTCTTCTGTTATTAGGGGTCATAGTGAATTTGAAACTGAAGTGGATGTTCCCAGGATTATGATCTGATGAGAGTTCCGAAATAGCGTTAATGTTAAGAAATATGTTCATTTACCATGATTCTAGAATAATGGTAAATGAATTAAATATGTGTAGCGTTTCTTTCATATTTGTAATTTATAACACCACTATTTTTGTATAAAATGTTCATTTATAACCCAAAAAAACAAAAGGCTTTTTTTTTCCCCAACCCCAAAAAGCCCCCAACCCCCCAAAACCCCCCCTCTCATCATAAACCAAAACCCCCCTTTTAAAATTTTGGGCAGAAAAAAAGAAAAAACTTATAAAACTCCCTTGGAGAGGAAAGATTTTTTTCCCGGAAAACATCAGGGGAAACCCCTTTCCCCCAAATTGGCCAAAATCCCCCCCCCAAAAAAGGGAAAAACCAAAAACCTCCCCCTTCTAGAAAAACCTAAAAAAAAGATTTTTCAAAATTTTGTTTTTCAAAGGACCAAAAAACCCCCAAAAGTTTTTTTAAACAAAAAACCTTTTTCCCCCAAAAAACAGAACCCCCCCAAAAAAAAACCAAGCCTTTTTAAAAATGAAAAAAATACCTTTTTCAAAAAATCCTCACTCAAAAAAAAACCTCGATTTCCCCAAAATTCCCCCCCCCCCCTTCCTTTTTTAGCGGAACTAAAAAAAACAAAATTTGGGGAAAATATCTTTTTAAACTTTTTTGAAATAAAAAAAAACATTAAAAAACAAAAACCGGGTCCCCCTTTTCCCCAAAAAAAGGCCCCAAAACATTACCCCCCAAGTCAAAAAAAAGGTTCAGCCCCCTTTCCCCCCCTGGGGAAAGACAAATTTTCAATGGGGCCCCCAATGTGGTTAAAAAATGCCCCACAAAAATTTTAAAATTTTTTTCCCCCAATTGGGGAAAAAGGTGAAACCCCAATGTGGCCCCCCCCCCTGGGGGCGGGGGCCCCAAAAAAATTTTTTCCCCGTTTTTTAGAAAACTGCCCCCAAAAAAAACCCCCAAAAAAAAAAACGCCCCCCCAAGGAACCAATTCCCAACCCCCAAAAAATTTCTTTTTTCCCCCCCACCCCCCCCCCAAAACTCCCGGGGAGAACCCCTTCCCCCCCTTTTTTTACTGCCCCCCCCCCCCCCCAAAAACCCCCCCCCCCGGAACCTTTAAACCCCCAAAAAAGGCAAAAAACAAAATCCCCCAACCCCCCCAACCCCCCCCCCAAAAGGGCCCCCCTCCCCCCCACAAGTTTCCCCCCCCCCCATCCCAAAACCCAACCAGGCCAAGAAAACCAAAAACCCCTTCCCCCAACAACATAATAGCTTCGATTTAACGGCCCCCCCCCCTTTTTTTTCCCCCCTTTTAAAAAACTCTTTTGGAGAAAAATTTTTCCCCGTTCCCCCCCCCCAAAAACATTTTTTCCCCCCCAAAAGGGGAAAAAGGTTTTTGAAGCCAAAATTCAAGCTATTAAAAACCATTTTTCCATGGGGAAAACTCAACCCCAACCCCCCCCAAACCTCAAAAAAAAAAACCCACTTTAACCCCGGGGCCTTTTTGGGAACATCAATTTTAATTTTCCCCCCAAAGGAAAAATGACCCCGGGGTTTTTGGACCTTTTTAAAAAATGAAAAAAAATCCCCTTATTTTCCCCCAAAAATTTTAAGAAAAAAAAAACCCCCGAACCCCCCCCCCCTAGAGCCAAAAAACCCCCCCAAATTAAAACCCCCCTTTTTCCCCCAAAGATCCCCCCCCCCCCACAGAGGAGGGGCCCCCCGGCCCCAACTTTCCCCTTTTAAACCCCCCCATCAAAGCTAATGAAAAACCAAACTTTCCCCCCCCCCGCAAATAAAAGGAAACCCCCCTTCAAATTTTTTATCGAAAAAAAAATTAAAAACCCTTAAAATTTTAAAAATTGGGGGCCCCCCCTATACAATAGAAATAAAAAAAAAAAATCCAAAACCGCAAATCCCTTTTCCTCCATTTTCCAACCCCCAACCTCCCCCCAAAAAAAAAAATCCGCCCCGGGATTTTTTTAAATTTTCCCAAAAACAAAAAGAATTTTGGAAACTGCAGATTTTCCCACCCAAAAAACCCAACCAAAACCTTTCCCCCCCCTATTTAAAAACCTCCTGGAAAATACAGAAATAACAGTGGAACGATAAAGTCCTCAGCCTATCTACCATCGATAATTCTCTGGAAGATGTCTAAGCCTGAAGAACCAACCGTCACCATTGGTCCAGTAAAAACCCTCACCGGCCTACCTACACAGAAAAGGCAAGAGTGAAACTTTTGCAGACACCTTGAAAACCAATTCAAGCCACACACCACCCCTAACAACCCCAGCTATAATCAATACATTGAAGCTAAAGCCCAAGACATTCTTAACTCCCCCTGCAATAGCCAGATCCCCTTCACCCCACCAATAGAAATAAAGAATATATTAGCAACCTCAGCCCTGGAAAAGCCCCAGGCTTCGACAATATCACTAACAAAGCCCTTAAAATCTCAGCCGTAAAGCAATTGTCCTCATCACTAACATTATAAATGCCTGCCTCCGCTGTAAATACTTCCCATCCATCTGGAAGCATGCAGCTATTATTCTATTCAAGAAGCCTGGTAAAGATCCTAAAATTGCAGCAAACTACCGTCCCATTAGCCTTCTCCCATCACTATCCAAGATATTAGAAAAAGTTTTTAATATCAGACTGAAGAACCACATCGAAGAATACAACATCATTAGCCCAAACCAATATGGCTTTAGAAAGGGCACAGTACTACGCACCAAGTCCACAGGATTGTCGAAAACATCACCAGCGCATTCAACCGCAAGGAATATGTTGCAGGGGTCTTCCTTGACATAGAAAAAGCCTTCGACAGCCTGTGGCACCCTGGTCTTATTTACAAAATGCAACAACAAAACATCCCTGCCCGCCATGATCCACTTTACCAGCTCTTTCCTCTCCCTAAGGACATTCCAAGTCAGAATACACTCCACCCACTCAAGCATCAGACCCATAAGGGCAGGAGTCCCCCAAGGAATTTATTAACGGCCCTATCCTCTATAATATCTTCATAAACGACTTCCCGCACCCACCCAACTGCACAATCGCCCAATTTGCCGATGACTCTGCTATCCTCGCCAATTCAAAGAGATACATCAAAGCTATGACTACAGTACAGACGGCCCTTCATGAAATTGAAAGCTGGACCAGGGATTGGAAAATCAAAATCAACGCCGCAAAGAGTGAAGCTATCATCTTCAAATACAACAATAAACTTACTCCTGTCCTTCCCCCTACTATCCATAGAAGCCCAATTCCAATCACCAAAGATGTCAAATATCTTGGCGTCTTCCTTGACGAAAAACTAACCTACAAGACCCATATTAGCAAAACCATTATTAAAGCCCAAACAGCATCCATCATACTGAATCCCCTCATTGGGCGCTCTTCCCAACTTCCTCTGGCCACCAAAAGAATATTATATCTTACAATGATCAAGCCAATCCTTCTCTACGCCTGCCCAGCCTGGGCTACTGTGAAAAAGACTACCAGAAACAGAATTCAAACCTTCCAGAATAAATGCCTCCGGAGAATCACGGGTGCCCCCTGGTTTGTCCGAAACAAAGCCATACATCGCGACCTCATAATTGATTCAATTGACTCTTCAATCCTTAGCACAGCCCATAACCACTTCCAGTCAATTGAAAACTCGGAATACGATCACATTAAAAACATTATTAATTATGATCCAGTAGCTGAACAACCGCACAAGAGACCCAGAACTGTGCATCATAATTCGAACTGGTAACCTTCTCATTGTTTTTCTGCGAGCCCATCATGTAATGGTCGACTTCTGTTGTACATAGTTTTACTTAGTGTCTTTTTTCCTCATTTCATTGTCCTTCTTCGAGCCCATCATGCAGTGGTCGACACCTGTTACCCTATATTTTTTGTGCATATATTATATAAAAAATAATTATAAAAAAAAAGAGGCATATATAATCTTTATGTTATATATCCAGAAAAATATTCATATATATATTTAAAAAAAATAATAATAAAAAAAGTATAAAACAAAATATATATATATTTATATATATATATATTAAAAAGAAAAATAAAAATCAATAAAATACAAAAAATAGTATAAAAATTTTAGTTTCTAGATTTTTTGTTGTTACTGGATGATCACTGTCTATCTATAATCTTGATTGACTTTCCAATCAATCATTGTATATACTGTAAATATTGGTCCCTCATCCAATCATTGTATTTTGTATATTTTCCTTCATTTTGTTTATTATGCTACTTTCTTAGTATTTTGATATGCCTCCCACACCATTATCGGCACCATTGCCCACTCTCATTGCGTCTTACCGCAGTTAGCCCCCCAATCCCTTCGTTCCCAATAGGGACTACATTAGACGGATCGGTAAAGACCCTCGGGTCGACCGAGATTCTTAGCCTTGATACAAGATACAGGTGTATGAATAACGTGGTGGGAATTTTTCAACGAGCTTCCTGGAAAGGAAATGAAAGAGAACTTATTTAATGTAAAAATTTGAAGTCAAGTTCCTATCATAACTCTATAGGAAAATCTAACGCCGTATTTTTGCTAGTCTGGTCAAGTATTCCCGACATCGAGAAAAGTTGTGAATAACTGTACTTGTGTGTAAATAAGAAACGATGTAAAACGTGAAAGCAACCATGTACTCACCGTGTAATCTATGATTACGTGATATTCACGAAATGATTTGCAAAAGAAGATTTGATAGCAACACCGTACTCAGAAGTGATAGCATAGATTTTGTATTCGTAGAAGCGGAGAACGAATTTTTTTCTATAAAAAAATAACAGGTTAAAAAATGTTTTTAGGTTGTACATTTTCGAGCTGTCTATTTCTAGCATCCATGGAGCTTCAAACACAGCCAATTATGCCTTGTAATACAGAACTCTGGCCAAGTGACGACTTCGACACATGGGCCCACAATAAACACTTTTTATGCTTGTCCGGGATCATGTGATGATTATAAACGTGGCAGATGATAACTGTGGTACTTCCACACAAAGTGAGGGGAGAGAAAGAGACTCCTTTCGAAGATATGAAAGGCGTGTCTCTTTAAAGGGGACCGTTTAACAATGAATAAGGTTTCCAATGAGAGTGCATCAGAAAATTACTTTAACCAAAATCATACTCTCTTTTAGTCGCCCAGCCATTACGGTGGTTTCGATTCTCGCTTGTCAAGCGGGTGAACCTGGGTTCGAATGCCAGATAAGGCATTTCATATCAACATACAATCAAGAAATCTCTTTGTTAAAATATATTTGACATCATTTCAAAGTGATTTATGTCTCAAAAATAAATTTCTTTTAAATTATTATTTCAAAGAAATAAAGTTTCTCGAGCGATTGTTGCGAATGGCAATGGTTGATTTAATTCTAATAAAAATGGCTTCCTATGCTTTTTAAATGAGCATTAAATTTTGCAGTTTTTAAATAATTGAAGTACTGGGCAATTCCATAAAAATGTCAACTTTGATAAAATAAAAAAAAAATGCAATTTTTGTAATGTTTACAAATTAAGCTTAAAAATATATTCCAAGTTTTCAAATTATGGTTTAAGAAAGCAGGACGATAAAGGACATGTATTCACATTTCCCGAAAAAGAGGATTGATGCCTTGTGGACAAAAAATATTTGTTAGCTCTGCAAATTCAGCCAGCATTTCAACTAGTTGGAAATCGTCCTCGATACGTGTTTAAAAATCCTTTCGCGTGTGAATAAATGTATATAATATATTATTTGATATCTTATGCGTATTCTCGATAATAAAAAAAATATTAAATTTATTACTTTACACACTTTTAATTTAATATACGTTTATGAAATTTTTAGTCATTCCGTCACGTCAAATGACACTTAATAACTTAAACCATGTTACAGGTAGGTTGCACAAAATTATAATTTTACATAGCTTATATATCATATTTAAGATATGCATTAGTTTAAAAACTCTATGTATTGTTAATTCAAAGAATTTTCCATTTTTAAGTACCAGGATGCAGTCGTGGTTGCAAAGATGTCATTCCGTCACACACAAAGTAGTAAAAAATGAGATATTTAAAAAAAAAATTCAACTTTTTTTAATAACTTTTAATCATTAACAGTAATATATAAACTGAAAAACCAATTTTTCTTTGAAAATAGCTTCGTGGTAGTTGTTTTACTTCAATTCTACAATTCAAAATGTCATCACGCCACATATGGAATTGCCCTACTGCGATTTTTTTTTTTTTTTAAATTTTCAGTCTCCTAATTTCGATGCACTTAATATTTTGGAATATTACACTTGTCAGTAGCATTTTTAGTATGATTTATGAAAGTGAGTGACAGATAGACGGACTGAACGATTATAATACCTTCCACTTTTTAAGTTATAAACTTAGTTTCGCAGTTAAAAATAAAAGCGTTTCTGGTATTTCAAATTTTATAACTGTAAACTAGTGTTAAAAACAAACAATACAGTTTTTGCATTGGACCCTTCTCCCCGTCAATGTCAGTGACGCAATTGTACAGAGGGGTTCGCTAACCACGGCTCGCATATGCCGCCCTATTAAGGAATATTCTATCTGTGTGCATATGATACGGGTGGAAAGTCCACGCTGCCTTGTTCGGCAAGTGATTGTAAAGCATTTGGCTGTAAAAATTTCGCCAGATGGCTGAAACTAGGGCATTTTTTTAGTATGCTAAGATTTTACATTTCAAAGTGCATAATTAAGTTTTATGTATTTAATCAGAAAATGAACCACTTTTTTTTATTTGTTTTTCTTTCGTCGCTAAAAAATGTTGCGAGATCAGCAATGGCAATAAATATCTAAAAATATATGTAAAACTTAATTACCAATATTTTTTTACAAAATGTTTTCAATAAAAAAATATCTTATATCAATATCCAGGTGAGGTTCAAATATGAAAAGTAAATACATTTCATAGAAAGGAATTTCCTTCGTCAAGCAGGTAGTTTACTGTGCTCAAAGTAGTACTCCTATTTTTGAATGCCTTTATTTTCGAAACCTTGGTTTCGTTTCATACGAAAAAGATTCCCCATATTTGCTCCGATAAGGTGAATGTTTAAAATGGAAACTTTTTGCTAGTTAATTATAGCACTAATGAGGTTCCCTGAAAAAAAAGTTTCTTCATTTAGTTGATACGGGAGTGTTTGAGTTCTGCTTCGATTACAAACCCCGAAGTATTTATTATAAATTCTATTTTCTGATACTATCTTTTGAAATTTAATTACCGACGCGGACGCGGTTTATTATATTTAATATAAAGACATTATACTTGTATATATTTCGCGGGTTTTTCAAGTAAGTAGTGGCAATGTTAAGTAAATTTGAAGTGTGATTTTGCGTGAGGCTCTCTATTCGAACCAGCAATTTTCAAGTACTCAGGACATATACAAATAATCCATACCCATATGCCGAGAATCGAGCCCGGTACCTTTTGACTGCCTGGCCAGATCCCGGTACCTTTTGACTGCCTGGCCTGGCCCGATCCCTGACCATTCAGCAGCCCGGTCTGCATGTCTTTACTCTATATCCCTTTAATGCCGGACATACAAAATCTTGTTGGTTTATCGTGAAGTCAGTAACATGGGTTTTATAATCGAAATCTTAGTAAATGCCGGGCTGCAATGATTTTGATTCACATTCCACAAGTGGTTCCGCCACCCACACCATCCCACGCCCAAAAACCCACAGCGCATGCTCCGAGCATCCAGCGCGGGAAAAATTCTCTCCCGGAAAACGACTGCACGAAAAGGGTTCTACATTTGCTCTTGAAAATAAATCCGGAATCGTTTGGCGGTCTCTGAATGGCCAGCCACGAGGGGATGTCGAGCGGGGTGGTGCCGCCGATGCTGCCCAGATATCGTCTGAGAGATTTGATCCTGGGGGACTTCGCTTTCGGAGATGACGGCGAGAGGTACGTTCTAATTTTTTTTATCGTCTAATCGCGCGCAGGATCGATTCGATTTTCTAGACAGGGGTTGAAGTGAAATGAAATGGGAGAAAGCGTGGAATGTTGGAAAGTGATTTGGAAGGGGGATGAATTTCTATTTTAGAACATTTTTATTTTTAAGATTGAACGTATTGCATATATCTTTAAATAAATAATAATTTTAAACAAATCCGTCGTCGCTCGAAGTTCCGTTGGGGTGCCCGCTCAAGTGTCGACCTCGTCACTTCACCAGGGTTTTGAATTACGTGGCGTAATTGGCTGTGTTAAAACTCCTAATGGAGGCTAGAGCTAGGCAGCCGGAATCGATTACATTACAAAGAATCAGGAACTTTTCTTTTAGATAACACAGTATGGTTTAATTGGCCCTTCAAGAAGTCACCAAAAATACCCGTGCCTCTATGTTGAGTGACAACAGTTCCTGTGTTATTGTTTTGTTTTCATATTTGGTCCGACTTGAATTACATTTGTTTTGGACAATACAATATGTTCTTATCTTGCTGAGACGAATGTTGTGTACACAATTTTCTTTAAGATAAATTAAAGCTTTTCTCTTTTTCTCTGTTCGGGAATCACGTTTTGTTGTTGTCCCACAATTTTGGTTAATTTTTTCACATAAGATAAAATATCATCTAAATCGAAACTTTCCGTCCCTAAAAATGACAAAAATGACATAAGTCGGCAAGTATTGTGACAGGAACTGTATTAAAGGTCTTAATGAAACGGTTTTGATATAAAGTTGTTTGTTTTATCAAATTCCTCATACCACATCATTAAAAAAATAATTTTATTAATTTTTTCTTGCTCAGAAGCTAAAACTCAGAATAAAAAAAATATTAATAACAATCATGTGAACTTAAATATTCCGAATAGATAGGTGAAAAATCAATGATAGAAGATAAATCATAATGAAATATTATTATATACACAATAAGAGACTCAGAATTAGCAAACAAAAAATTTAATTACTTCGTTAACGAAATAAAAGTAAATCATGTCCCACTGTTATCCAAAGAATTTTCACAAAATGGGTTATATTTTTCCCACGGCCAACCGCACACGCAACCTAAAATATTATTTACGCTAGATGGCGCTGATTTATCAATGTAATACTAGATTACAACAAATTACATAACAGCATCATTTAGATTGCAACAAATATTGTAGTAAATAACTCGCAGCTATTTGTTTTTCACCTTGATGTATCTTTTGGTAGATAGGGGTTGTTGTAATATTTTCCGTAACACTGCAAATAAACACGTTTCTAACGGATGAAATCGTCTAATAACAGCAATGCCGTGTTTACATTCCAAAGTTGGGTAACAAGAGCCAACACCAAAAATTGTTTAGATTTGCCCCTTGCAGATGTATGGGGAAAACTAAAAAAGTGGTTCGTCGTTGAAGATTGGTAGATAGACTTTGCTGTTCAGACGGTCTTGCAGGGAATGAATTCTCACAAACTGAAAAACTCCGTTAATTTAAATCTAGGGCACGTTTAATTTAATCTGTCATGATCTGAATTCCAGATATCGCTTACAGTGTCGCTGTAACGGTTGCATCTTATTTAAAATTGTTTTTAAATTTATATTGCCCTTGGAAAACGTTTAATCCTGAAGCGTGATGATATCTGTAGTTTGCTGGCACTGGAGCTCGAGTCATCAATTTTCTAAGCTGCTTGACTTCCCGAATAACCGACCCACGAGCGACAACTTATATCGCTCAAACGTACATTATAAAAAAAACTGGTAGAACGTTGCAAAAAAAAATCAAATCTCAACCGTCTTGGATTTCAAGTTGGCGACTTACTAATCTAGATCACTGAAAATTTTGTTGGACTGTTAGACCTACTTAAACCGGCTGAATGCTTTCGCTATCTAAAACTACACAGTTTGGCCTTTTAAACTATTTAAAAAGATTTGAGACTGCGTTGATGCCCAGTTGTTTGAGACATTAGAACAAAAGTTCCTCTCACAGGTTTTGCTCTCACTCTATTTATCCAATAAATAGATCGTGCGCTAGAAGACCGTGGAAAAGCCTTAATTTATGGGGGTTGAACACGTAAAATCTATCGTGTTATAAATACCTTATGTGGCATTTGAATGGCTCAGGTGTACCTTTTAATCACGAGGATATGAAGTGAAATAAAGAAAAAAACGTAGCATGTTTGATTGTAATATTGATGAGGATGAACCTTCTATTTTCTAGAGAATTAATTTAAAGATATTGAAACTTAAAGAAATAACTTAACTCCAGCGTGTATTAAAGCATCATACGACAGAAAATATCTGCTCTCCCATTCTATGTGTATCCTCTACAACAAAACATTATTCCAGTACTTGAAAACCGAACAGTATCTTTCTTATCTGCTGCGGCACTCTCCGTGTGTCAGAGTGAGCCTTTTGAAGTGTACGCGCGTAGCAATTTCTTTCAATTAATAAAATAATAAAGGAAAAAAAACAACCCCAGTGGCTTTTTTTTTGTCTAATTGAAAATATAATTATTTTGTTATAAATTATAATTTTGTTTAAGAGCTTGCCCTTTTATGGAAGTTAAGGTGAAGCCGATTTAAACATCTCAATATATTATTAACTATATAAAAAATGGTTGAAAAAATAAAATGAAATAATGCAATAAATATAAGTGTACGACAATATAAAAGAATATCTAGGGGTGATGATGAATTTATAAAGCCTTGATCTCATGATAGTAATGAATTTTTTTTTAAAGTCATGTAGTTTTTACTTTATAAACGGTCTGGAAATGGGCAAAAATATATGTTTGCTTGCTCTGCATAAATTTAATTCTTTTTAATCTCATATTGGTCTAAAAAATTAGATTTAGATTTTTTTTAAAGGAGAATCTTATTTCTTAACGAAGCAAGTAAAATACCATTAAAAATTCGTTATTTATAAAATTTTGAAATTTATGTGTACCGCTAGAAAGAATGGAGCATAAAATGTCCAAAATGTTCATTTAAACGCTCAGAAGTTTGAAACATGATTAGTAAGCTTTTAAGTAAAATTTTTTTAAAAAATAATTGGAATTTGCTTGAAAATATAGTCACAAATTATTTGGTTTTAATTTTGGTATAAAAAATTTGCTTTATTTAAAGCTAGTTAAATGTTTAATGAAATTGATTTTTCTTTGAAGAAACTATCTTAAATGATAAATTAAGAAAAAAGTATGTCCCCAAATATATTAAGAAACACCTTTTCTTTGTTGGAAATATATCTTTGACGTTACGACACGCACGCAGCAGAAAACTTAAAATATTCTTTCTTAATCGTTTGTTGGTTCAACCTTTACACATCAGAACTACCCTCCACCTTTAACCACCCTCCACCTGTAATAAAAATCTTAATGAATCGGTTTTTCAAAATTACTTTTTTAAATATCATATACTGAACCATATTAGTAATAATCAGATTAAAATAACATATAAAGAACAAAACTACGTATGTACTGCACGTGCACATTGAGGCTATTTATGCCATTTAACGTTCCGAGTTAGCATAGAATGGATAGAAGTTACGGGGGGTAACAATTAAAGTTAGTGGTATTAATATTTAAATTAATAAAATTATGCGCGTTTGAAGTGGAAGTGAAGCAGACCCGCCAGGTTTTAATGAAAGAGCCTTTTACAATGGACAATCCAAACGAGGCGGAGCGTGGTTTGTTTGAGGGATAGAAGACAATATTTGACGTAGTTGTGACGCCTCTATATGCGTGTTCATTCTAGTACAGACAAATTAGCTCAAAGGTGGTTTAAGACAACGTTTGACGTAGCTGTGACTTCATAGCAGGCGTAGCCGTTCCAATTATCCATTGATTGGTTAAACACAAGCAATGAATATTTCCACAGCAGGTATGTTGTAGAAAAAACCTATTCTGTCACAATTTCATTTTAAAAATCAAGTTTTCAATTGTATATTGCGTGGCAGCAGCTAAAAGAATACGCCAAATATTTCGCCAAGCGTTTGTTTAGGCGCATCGTGGAAATGATCGTGGTGTTCTCTTGGCGAACCTGTTTGCTACTTGGATTTCTACAGGCAGCATCGTTATATTATGTAATTACGCATTTGTGTTTTGCAAGAAGTAGTAAATAACTATGGCACTATGCTTTCGTAGGAGTAAGTCTTTTCTTTCAAGAGTTAATAACATTTTTTCTCCTAATTATAGATACGTTTTCTTGAAAAAATTAAAAAAAAAAAAACTTGTCTCGCATTCACGAGTAAATTAATTACTTACATATTCCTTGAGCTTGGGCATTAAAAGAAGATTGTTTTCGATGAGATTACATTTTTTAATTAACTCTTTAAGAGTAACGCTTGTCTGACAACGACAATACTTTTATTGTAGCTCCTTTTAGTGTAGCTGTTTACACTGTAACTGTATGGACTGCTTAATTAAAAAAGAATATGATAATTACGAGATACTTTAAGGAAATTTATGTGTCACCAAATATATCTTGAAGCAAAATTGAGATTTATTGGAATGTACAGTCCTATTTTGTCCACATTGTAAGTCATTCCATCAGTCCATATGATAGAGGATCCAGATATGTCAGTTATCAGACATTAGCTCTAAAAACAGACATATTCATATTTATTCCCAAAAAGTTAGGCAACCAGAGTTATTGCATTTCGCCGTACAGATCAGTTTATTTGAACAAATTTCTCTTTGGGCGAAATAATAATTTATAGGAGTAGACAGTGACATTGTAAGCCATTCCAGCAGTCCATAGATATGCAAACATTAGTCATCAAACATTAGCTCCAAAAACACGGACAGATGCAAATTTTTTCCCTAAAGTACGGTGACCAGACGTACTGCATTCCGCACTACAGTTTAGTTATTGTTATTCAACTATCGAGCAATCTAGCTACAAAAATTGTGCCAATTTATTCATTCAAATGCAAGACACCGCTGGGTGGGCCCTGGCTTTCTCTAGAAGTATCCTTCAGGCAAATCTGTTCTTGGCGACTGTTCTCCAGTTACAATTGGCCTTTAGAATCTTCAGGTCTCTTCCGAGACAGTCGATCCACCTCAGTGGCGGAATCCTCCATAAGGCTTAGTTCCCTTGGGCTTTGCCAGAATTTTTTTTTTGCAACAACTATCATCTTGCAATCTGGTTAGGTGGCCAGCCCATTTTAGCCTATGTCATTGAATAAACTTGACAACATCAATTTGTCTGTAAATTTTGTAAAATTCCGAGTTAGATCTTCTTTAAAATGTGTAAATGGCCCCTGTTTTATTTTTTCGTAGCTTTTTCAAACAAAAGCCAAGAATGGTGGATTAATGTTACGTGGATATCGAGCACCAATCTGAACACTGATCGAAGGAATTTTAGGAATGAAATCCTCACCTGAAGGAATCCAATTGGTTTATATTTATTAATATTTCATTTCAGTTTTAAAAACAAGTGGCATCAACCCCAAACCCATATGAGAACTGCATTAACTTTTTCCTTACAAAATTAAAATTATTTTTCTTACATTTCAAAATATGTCTTTAATGTAGCTTAATTTGTTCTACATACATATAGTTCTAGTCCTGTTTTGCCAATAGTCTTTAATGGATAAATGTATGTATTACAGAGCATAACCTCAAGTAATTGAATCTAATTCTTGTTATAATTATTACCAGAGATTTGTACAGTGATTCTTAAATTGTTAAATGTAGATAATTTCGGAAACGTTTTCATACTTTCAACACCACTAATTTTTTAACAAGTCAATTAGATATAGAATTTTAATTTCACTGGTGGGTTTTATAATCGTCAAAGAACTTATTTAAATATTTTAAATCAATTATTCACACTTGTGAATGATGGTGTTTTGTAATAAATAGTGGATAAATGCATAGCCAAAATACTAAATTTAACTTCATATTTAAATTCGATGATTTCCTCTGAAAAAGATAAATCTCAATGGTTCTGAAAAATGTAAATAAGAGTCTAAAGTATCCTTAAATATATGATATTTAAATATAATTTACCAATAACTTTATTTTTGTGTTTTCTCAATTTGTGTTTATTGCTTTAAAACTTTTCTTTTCTGGTAGCGCATTGTTAAAAGTCATAAACTCAAAAAATAAACATTTCTTAAAATTTTATATAAGGTAATTATTATGTGTTTGGGAAATGTCGCCAAATTTTTAGGAATACGCCAAATAGTTCGCCGATATTTCTGTATGAGCCTTGGATTTCCACCGGACGCATTTTTATCTAATCTAACATTCATGCTATTATTATTTGTGTTTTACAAGAAACCGTGAATATCCATGCTTTTGTGGGAGTACGTCTTTTATTGAAAGAGTTACTAATATTTTCCCTTCTAATTATAGAAACGTTTTCTCAAATATTATATTTAAAAAAACCCGTCTCGTATTCGCAAGTAAATTAATTTCTCCATATTCCTCGAGCTTGGAAATTAAAGGATGGTTGTTTTGTATGGGGTATAAATTTCTTAATTAACTCTTTAAGAGTAAAATTTATCTGATAACAAAAATACTTTTATTGTATCTCCAAACTACACTGTAACTGCATGGACAGATTAAGTTTAAAAGAATATGATCTTCACCAGATATTTCAAGGAAATTTATATGTCGTCAAATACATCTTGAAGCAAAATGGAGATTTATTGGAAAGTATAGTGCCATTTTTGCCACATTTTTTTTAAAATTTCATCAATATATAAATAGGTCAGTCATCAACCATTATCTCAAAAATTACTTGATATAATGTAACAAAATTTTTATAGCAATTTATTGTTTATAATAAGTTCAAGCGTGTTTTGAAATAAGATCTAAGTAAAATAACTGATAGAATTCATTTTATGGACTTTTTAATATTTAAATTTCCTTTTTTTGTAAAAAATTCTATAAACATGGCTTTGATACTATGTAATTCCTAAAATATTAGGAATATTGCTTAAATCTCATTTCAAAACATGTAAGAAGGTCTAAAAAATGACGGCCTAATATTTAAGGAACAAATGAATTATTTTTTTTACTTTTGACGTTTTGCATAGGTCTTATATTTAAGGCAAATTTCTTCAAAATTTGCATTTAAAAAAAAAATTAATTAAATTTTTTTTTGTCAAATATTCCATTTAACATTATTATTCATCATTCTAACTAAAAAAAATTAGTTAATTTCAAAGTATTAAAAAATTAGACCTCTCAAGTTAGGGAGCTACCTTAACATTCATGCTATTATTACGCATTTGTGTTTTGCAAGAAACAGGAATAACCATGCTTTCGCAGGAGTACATCTTTTATTGATAGAGTTAATAACATTTGTCCTCCAAATTATAGATACGTTTTTTCGAATCAAATAAAAAAAAAACGTGTCTCGTATTCGCGTGTAAATTAATTTCTCCGCATTCATTGAGCTTAAGGAAATTAAAAAACTATTGTTTTGTGTGGGGATTAAATTTCTTAATTAACTCTTTAAGAGTAACGTTTATCTGACAATAACAATATTTTTATTGTAGCTCCAAACTACACTGTAACTGTATGAACTGATTAATTTTAAAAGAATATGATCAGAACCAGATACTTCAAGGAAATTTATATCTCTGCAAATTTCTCTTGAAGTGAAACTTGACCAGGATTCTAAAATACGAGGCGTAATTGGCTGTGTTAAACCTCCATGGAGGCTAGAAAGAGACAGCTGGAAAAAAGCACAACCTAACCTGTCTTTTAGCTCGACAAGAACAACAATATTAATACTCTACCATAGGAGCAGAAGGGCAATAGGCGTGTTTCAGGTCTTGAGTGGCAACAGAAATGCTAAATGAAAATACATTATTTTTTTTACTCTCGATCGGTTGATCAATGTTACGTGGGAACAGGGCACCAATCGGAACACTGATCGAAGGAAATGCAGGAATGAAAGCTGGACAAAAAAACTTACCTGAATGAAGCCAATTGACTTACATTTATTAATATTTCAGTTTTATAAATAAGTGGCATCAACCGCAAACTGATATGAGAACTCCATTAATATTTTCCTTATCAAATTAAAGTAGTATTTTTCTAGATTCCAAAATTTGTTTTTAATGTAAATTGATTTGTCTTATGAACATATTGTTCAGTATCATGGTCCTGTTTTTGAATAGTTTTGAATGGGTTCAGGCCTGAATAACAAAAAATATTCTCAGAGAAAAATAATTGAATATAAACTTTGTTGCAATTGTTAACGGAGATTTTTACTCCGACTTTTAATTTTCTAATGGTTGATAATTTCAAAAAATATTGTTCATATTTTTGACTTCAGTATTTAAAAATATCTTAATAATTTATAGATTTTTAGTTCATGCGTATTCTTTCGCTAACCTAAGCAGCCTTCAAATCAGCTTGAAGAAATTAAATACTTCATTGCTACGAATAACATTGATATCATGCTCCTCAATGAAACCCACCTTAGGCCCTGCGACAAAGCTAAAATAGCAAACTTCAACTTATATAGGAAAGATAGAATAATGAACAGAGGTGGAGGTGTGGCCATATACACTAAAATAAGTGTAAAAAGCACGGAATTCATCCTGCCCCAACTGAAAACCATCGAGGCCACTGCGGTGATCATCGAAAATACCCACTTCGGTCAACTACTAGCTATCTCCGTTTGTAACCCGCCAAAATCACGAAGTAAGACAGAAGACTTGCATGCCCTCATGAATACCGGACTTCCTACCATCCTTACCGGCGATTTTATTGCAAAATCAACAACATGGGGCTGCAGAGCTGACAACACCAACGGCATGATATTGAGAAAACACATTCTCAACAGTGGCATTACTCTAATCGCCCCGGACGAGCCCACCCACTACCCAGAAACCCCCTCCCATCTACCTGATATTTTAGATATCATGTTAATAAAAGGGATTCCCAGCTACCCCATGCTCAAAGTACACCAAAGCCTCTCGTTCGACCATTGTCCGGTCACTCTCACTCTCTATAGGTTTACTCAATCCCCAGAAATCCTTAAATTCACCACTAACTGGGAGAAAATTCATAGCCTGTCGCATGAAATCACTAATGTCAGTCCCAGACTCACCACATCCGACCAAATGGATATTTGACCATAGAAAACCTCACCATGAAAATCAAAAGAGATATTGATTCCAGCTCCAAACCTCTCACTATCAACAGAGAGGGAAAACTTCCACAAGAAATCAGGGACGAAAAAGAGCTAAAAATAGACTTCGAAATTTTTTCAAAAACACCAGACATCCAAGGAATAAAAGTCTTTGGGATGAGGCTTGTCGCAAAGTTAGCAACCTCATTAAAAGCCACATAAGCAGTCAACTTGGGAGCACACTGTCATGAGGCTGTCGACAGACAACAACAGTGTTTGGAGGATGGCAAAGGCTTTTAAAACAAAAGCCCAAACTTTTGGACCACTGCAAGCGGACCAATCAAAATGGCCTATACTGAGCACGATATGGCCCAAGTCCTTTCAAACAGACTCTGCAGTCAATTCATGCCCCACACTACCCCCATTAATCATGACCAGGTTGACAAAGTTGAGGAAAGTGTTAGGGAGCTACCTCTCCACCAGCTCTACTACCAATCTCGACCACCCCACCCCAATGGAAGTCAAACAAATCATAAAAAAGCTGGACCCGAAAAAAGCTTCGGGATACGATCAAATCTCGAATAAAGCCCTTAAAAACCTTGCACCTAAATCCATTGTCCTCATCACCAATATCTTCAATGCTTCAATATAGTTTCAAACAAGGACACTCGACAGTACACCAAGTTCACAGAATTGTCGAATACGTTGGAAATGCCTTCAACATCAAAGAACACAAGTTGGTGCTGTCTTCCTAGACATAGAAAATGCCTTCGATAGACTATGGTATATGGCATGAAGGTCTTATTGAAACACTTATCAATTCGAATATCCCCAAACCTCTTATCCCTATGATAAGCTCCTTTCTTAATAAAAGATGTTTCGAAGTGAGAGTAAACAACAACCTGCCTGATGTCAAAACTATTAAAGCTGGAGTGCCCCAAGGTAGCACACTCTCTCCCAGCTTATTTAATATCTACATAAATGACTTTCCCGCTATCAACAACTGCGTCACAGCACAATTTGCTGACGATACCGCTATACTGGCTAAGTCCAAAAGAGGGAATATAGTATTTGAAAACTCCAAAATGCCCGTTATTCTGTCGAGACCTGGTGTAATTACTGGAGGGGGAAGATCAACGCCCAGAAAAGTGTCTCTGTCCTATTCAGAAATCATAAAGTCAACACACAATGATACAAATCTGGAAATATCAACACAAATATCCAGAACAAGCCTAACGCCAAATACCTTGGGGGTTCACCTCGACAGGAAGTTGAACTTTAATGAGTACATAAAGCAAACCATTGCCAAAGCCACAGGCGCCACTATCAGCCTAGGCCCCATTATTGGCAGGAATTCCAAAATATCGCCCCGCAACAAAGTAACTCTCTACATCTCTTGGCTTACTTTATGCCTCTCCAGTCTGGGCCACGGCCAAAAAGAATCAATGGAAAAAACTTCAGGTCTTCCAAAACAAAACCCTCAGACACTTCACCAACGCTCCCTGGTATGTTCGAAACTCGATAATTTACAAAGATCTGGGCATAGACCACATTGACTTAGGTATATTAACATCCTCACATAGGAATTTCAACGCCATTGAAGCCTCACAGCACGACAACATCATACAAATAATTGACTATGACCAATTCGTGGAACAAAAATTTAAACGCCCTGGTACAATTCACCATGACCCAACATTGATGGTCCCTTTTTCAGACCTCGTACACGAAATCTGTTCGAAGATGTTTGTAGCAGCGAAAATTTAAAAAAAAATTATTCCCATCAGGGAATAATGGTAATTTGAAGTTTGAAAATTGAGTACCTAACAACTTTGAAATATAATTAGTTATTTTCCTTCATTAAAATGCACAACTACAAGTTATGCAGTACGTATATAAGTGGCTGAAGTATCCTTACACCTTTTTTTTTTTTTTTTTAAATATTGTGTTGTTTTTGTACTGTTCTGCTATATCATTATTAAAAGACATAAACACAAAGAATACACATTTTAAATAAGCCAATTGAAGAGCTTAGTGGAAGAACGTGCTAAGTGACAAAAAAGTGAAAACGAGAAAATGAGCTTTAAAGTTTTTCGTTTGCGCTCAGGACTGTTGAAAACGGAACTTGTAAAGCGTAAAAAATATACTACATTTAAATTTTATGAAAAAGGGGAAACTTGTTATCGTTAAAGAAGTTGGTAATAGGTTCATTGACACAAAAATCTCAATTTTTTCAAAAATGTTACTTAGCACGTTCTTCCACTAAGCTCTTCAATTATCACACCTCATTTTATATGGGTTGGGGTTTGTAAGAGCATAAAGCTTGAAAATATCTAGTCGCAATCGGCATAGTATATTTATTAGCTTAGTATATTTTTGCATTGAAATGTTCGAAACTATGTATGGTATTTGCTATTGACATTGGATTTTTTTTGTATTTGATTGCTTTAATAAAAAGTTTAGCTTTGTTATGAAAATTGTATGCTCAATTTGTAAATGCAGCCCATTAAACAAAAGATTTCATCGAGTTGTATAATTTAAATATTTATAAAAAGAAGAATTATAAGTGTTAAAAGCTACCTTACAGGCTTGGACGGTTGGTACTAAAAACTATAATATCATTGGGTTGAATGGATATTTTGATATGTGCACAATTTTTCGTTATTCGTCTATGTATCTAAAAATTTCGTTCTGTAAAGCAATTTTAATGTTGCCTAAGTGTTGACGACCGCTACTGCTCACTTCTTCCTCGGCTGCCACTACTCCACGTGATTTTTGACTTTTGGACTTTTTGCGGACTTACACAACTTTTCAACATTATCTTGAATTTTGCATTAACCATGATTAATAGATGTCACTATCTTCAATGTACACGCCTTCGGCGCCAGGTGCCGTTTTGAATTAAATTGTCCGTAAATTGTCCGCAATTTTACTGTTAAAATATTTCAGTTAAAATTTTTTTCACATCAATTCATTGCAATCACGTGTAGTTTCAAACCATACTACAGGAGCGCTAGTGTCGAATTCATTTTCAGTATAGAAAACTCCCATGGAAAACCAAACAGAGTAGCATATCTATAGGTGAAACATTTGTTGTTTAAATATGAAGCAGTTAGGCAAATACCCGATATTAGAAGTATAATTTGCTCAAAATTTTTACCTCATAACTAAATGTTCTCCGTGTAAAAATATTTTTAACATTTTAATATATACTTTTTCAATGCTCACCGATAACTTTGAGGTTATAAGTTACAAAGAGAATTTCTGAAAAGTTCAAATTATAATTCTCTATTAATTATAAATTCTCTTTGTGCGACATAGCTCTAGAGATATGAGTTAGAATCGAAAAATTATTTTAACCAAATAAATTATTTTTATTGACAAATTTTAGCTTTAAAGTGAAGACTGGGAAATCTTTTACGTCGGACACCATGGAATTTCCTATTTACAGCATGTGTGGAAAAAAATAAAATTAAAAACGGTAAGCTCTTTTACAAACATAGGACACAAAGTATCAGAGATTGACCGATCAGAGATCAGACCGATTGATTGATCAGAGACTCTTATAAAAATTAAATCGAACAGATAGAACGTATTTGGAAGCGATGAAAGTGGTAAGAATAAACGTCATTTTTAAAATTCGAATTATAAACAAGTAGGTTTGTTACAGAATCTGTCACTTAAACCGCTTCCACACAACATTTGTGCTTAACAGGAAACAAACTATTTATACACCTCAGAAAGAAATTCGCCAAACAGAGCCTTTAACTAGTTGTAATTAAACATTTAAACGATAAAATTGATTATTTTCATTAATCTTCTTTCTCAGATTTAATAATTAGACATTATCGTTTGCTTAATTTGTTTGAAGTTCGAAGAATCATAATGTAATCTTTTTTAATAAATATCTTTGTGTCACGTCGCCACAATTTACCATTTACATTTCTTTCAAAAATTCAGTCCTTTATCGTTTGTTAAATTAATTTACAGTTCGAAAAATATATAATTAGTGCAATTGATGCTTTAAAAATAATAGCGAAACTTTGCATATTTTTTATGCCAAGTTAGAATTCTCTATGCATCTTTCTTCATACATATATAATAAACCACCAAAAGAACTCTATTATGATATTACAACAATCCAAACCGAATTATATCACATAAATAAATATTTTTTCAAAAGTGTATTTTTATTTTAACAAAAGTTTCTCGTACGTTTAACGAAATGGCAACAGTGAAAATATTGAATAAAAATGGAATTTGCATGTTATTTCAATGTAGATTAAATTTTTAGTTATTTAAATTTTAAATAAACTTCTAATTTAAATTTTATAATGAAATTTGGAATGCTGCCTAATCTGATTTTTTGCTTCAAAATGACGTAAAGCACTTGTCTGTAGGACTAGTAGATGGCAACAGTGAAAATATGAATAAAAATGAAATTTGCATGTTATTTCAATGTAGATAAAAAAAATTTAGTTATTTAAATTTTAAATAAACTTCTAATTTAAATTTTTTAATGAAATTTGGAATGTAGCCTAATCTGATGTTTTGCTTCAAAATGACGTATTCCACTTGTCTGTGGGACTAGTGGTTCTTTCTGTGAAAGTGGGTGACAGACGGACAGACGGACAGACAGACGGACTGAACGATTATAAAACCTTCCACTTTTTACGTTATAAACGTAGTGTGGAAGCTAAAACGAAAGTAGTCTAAAAATCATTCATTCAATAGTTCACTCATCAAATTCTCTTGAAATTTTAAAACATTAATAGCCTAGTTAAAAAAATGAACGAAGTCAATTTTGGTAAATTTAAGAACATTTATAAAGTTATTGGAAGCTTTAATTTATGATTAGTTGAATTTTTTCTGAATGCGTCGTAAGTAGGAAGAAATAAAAATAGAAATTTAAGTTATATTTTATATTGTATTGAAAATTGTATTTTTTTTCACATTTTTGATACCACTATTTTTGTTTAAAAATTAATTTTCTATACAATTAAAAATGTCGAAGTGTTCTATATATAATGTATTTTTGGTCATTTATAAAAAGAGCTTCTTAATGTAGAGGCTTATTATGTAAAAATAGATTTCGATAAGGCCCAGTAATGGGCTGTTGCACCGAGGAGTTTAGTTTTGACCGCCCAAGTGTTGACCACAGACAAGAATCTAATCAGACTGCGCACTTACGTAGGAGAAGGAGGCGAAAAGGCTCCACCCCCTTGGCCGTAGTAACAAGTTTAAGCACTAGGGGAGCTACAAGTGTAGTCGTTTCTGGCTGCCTATTTTCAGCTCTATTTAGGAGCTTTAACATAACCATAAACGCTTTGTAATTTAAAACCTTGGTCAAGTGATAAAATATGTTACTATTTTGCCTGGTTTGGAGCGTTTTTTGGCTGCTTATTTTTAACCGCCAAAAGAGGATTTTAACACAGCTGTAAACGTTTTGTAACTCGTGTAATTTTCGCTTTTCTTAATGGGCTGCGGCACTTGACCAGGGGTTTAAATTACGAGATGTTATTGACTATGTTAAAGCTCCGAAAGGAGGCTAGAAATAAGCAGCCACACACCATTACATTAATGGGCTTGTTTCACGGGGATCTGGCAACAGCTCCGCGGTCATTTTTTTTCATTTTTCTCTAATTACTTTTGCCTTGGTATTCCAAATTGAGTTTTCTAAGAATAAGTTATTTTAGTTGTGTTTTTTTTTATTACAACTTCTTGCTGTGCATTTGGTTGTTTTAATCATTTATCAAGGAAAACTTGCATTGACAGAAGTTAGGATTTTTAAAATATAACAACTAAAATATTCTTATAGAAAACTCAATTTGGAATACCAAAGCAAAAGTAATCCCAGAAAAATGAAAACAAGACCGCGGAGCTGTTGCCGGATCCCACGTGAAACAAGCCCTGGCTATTTAATTTAAACAGTGAATATATTACGTATTTATATATTTACTGAAATATATGTTAACTATTGTTATAATATTTTAATGTATGATAAAAAAAAATTAAGTACATATGCAAACAGAAATAACCACAACACATTGAAAACGAATTTTAAAGCTTTAATTTACATTTCCAAATTTTACATTTGTAAAATGATTTTTTTATATTACAAATTACACATATCAGTTAACTTCAGGCATAAATATGACACATATCAATTTAACTTTTCTAAATATTACCAGAATATTTTTTTCAGCAGAAAGGAATTAGTAATAATGGGACTGCATTTTAAAATAATAAGTATGTAGATAAATTTACAATTAATTATTGAATTTGAAAGACAATTAAGTATTTGCAAGTTTTGAATTAAGTGTTTACGAGTTTTGAAATGATATAGTTTTTCTTTCAATAGCTTTTCTGTGTTCAAAAACCTGAATATTTCCTTTGCTTATTATTTTATAACAGAGCCAATTATAGTTTGTATAATATCAGACCATACAAGAAGCTAGAAATAATGTTATTACAAATAAAGTGATTGATTATAAAATGTTTTTTTTTCTCAAATAAATTAGTTAGCTTCTAGAGCAAATAAAAATAACTTGATTTCTCTAAATAATCCTATGATTAAGGGAAAAAATATGAATAATTTACAGCCTACAAGTTCTATAAAGGAAAAAAAAAAGGCATAATTTCTCATAAATGTATCAAAACTTTTTAATTAATCATTAGTTAGTGTATTGCTGGCACTTTTGTAATCACAAACCTATACAATGTAATGAAATATATACAAAATATCTGTTTTTTAAATAACATAAGTGAGATATATTTTAAAAATAACAGCCAAATAAAAAATAACTACCCATCCAAAAAAACATCTGTTTACAACATCTCAATACGAGAAGAACATCATAAAGCCAATATATATATGTTAAGTATTTTTATATTAAGTTCTTAGTAAATCATAGCAAAATTTAATTAGTAGGTAACTACACTGTGAGTCACCTTTTTTACTCAGAGAATATATTTAACAAGAAGTTCATAAAGAACTAAAATAGCCTACTTTCCTGTTACTTAAATACTTACTGAAGTTCTAATCGGGAACAAACTAGGTTTCTAACAGTAAATATCACCAACAGCCGTTTCTACACTAGATTTATACATATTAGAAAAAAAAATCGAAACACAGCATCCAGCTAATAATTTAAACTTCTAAAAGCCAAAATCAACTATTTTCCTTATTATTATTTCGCAAATCAATTAAACATTATTTATCGTCTGCTCGCGATTTATTTGTAGTTCGAGGAATAATTAAATATTTATTAATAACAAAAGTAATGAAACTCCAAACTGCATTAAAAAAATAAGAAATGTAAATTAAAACTTAGCATAATTGCATGCAAAAGTATGCCTTGCCGCTTTCTTGTTAGATAATTAATGAATAATCAAAGAATCAAATTGTGCTACATTTTATGACGTCATTCCAAACTGATTCATGAAAATATTATTTTGCTTCAAATATGTTTAAATAAATAAAGTTTCTCATGCCATTGTTGATTTGGCAACAGTGATTTAAATGACTCAAAATTGAATTTCAATGCTAATTCAATGGGAAATTCGCCGACAGATAGTAGATTTATGTCCGTCCGGACGTACAGATAGACAGACGGACAAAAAGTATGAAAGTTGGGTATCTGAGGTCATAGCTTTCTAACAAAAAAGAATTTTTAAGATCCGATGGATAGAACCGATTTTGGAAGGGGGGTACGGACAGACAGACAGACGGACAGACAGACAGACGGAAAGACAGACAGACATAAGAACAGACAGACAGATGGACATCAACCGCATTTCAATACCTACAGTGATTTAAATGACTCAAAATTGAATTTCAATGCTAATTCAATGGGAAATTCGCCGACAGATAGTAGATTTATGTCCGTCCGGACGTACAGACAGACGGACAAAAAGTATGAAAGTTGGGTATCTGAGGTCATAGCTTTCTAACAAAAAAAGAATTTTTAAGATCCGATGGATAGAACCGATTTTGGAAGGGGGGGGGGTACGGACAGACAGACAGACGGACGGACAGACAGACGGAAAGACAGACAGACAAACGAACAGACAGACAGATGGACATCAACCGCATTTCAATACCTACAGTGACTTAAATGACTCAAAATTGAATTTCAATGCTAATTCAATGGGAAATTCGCAGACAGATAGTAGATTTATGTCCGTCCGGACGTACAGACAGACGGACAAAAAGTATGAAAGTTGGGTATCTGAGGTCATAGCTTTCTAACAAAAAAAGAATTTTTAAGATCCGATGATTAGAACCGATTTTGGAAGGGGGGTTCAGACAGACAGACAAACGGACAGACAGGCGGACAGACAGACGGACAGACATACGAACAGACAGACATACGAACAGACAGACAGATGGACAGACATACAGTTGGACATCAACCGCATTTCAATACCTACAGTGACTTAAATGACTCAAAATTGAATTTCAATGCTAATTCAATGGGAAATTCGCCGACAGATAGTAGATTTATGTCCGTCCGGACGTACAGACAGACGGACAAAAAGTATGAAAGTTGGGTATCTGAGGTTATAGCTTTCTAACAAAAAAAGAATTTTTAAGATCCGATGATTAGAACCGATTTTGGAAGGGGGGTACGGACGGACAGACGGACAGACAGACGGACATCGACCGCATGTCAATACCTACTTTTTCATTTTTTTTAATTCTTTCGAATTAAAAAAAGAAAAGTAGGCTAAAAATAAAATTTATAGAGAGAGGCATGCCAGTAATTCAAGGAATAATTGGCAAAGTAGGTGTACTTTAGTAGGTGTTTCAACAAATCTGGTGGTATTTGGTCCTTTGTAGATAGAGGTTATGGAATGAGTTTTCGCACAAGTAAGTTCGTCTATTTCTTCATCCTATGTGGAAAAAGCTTTTTTAAAAAACATCACATCAAAATTATGAATAAAACCACAATTTTTTTTTAAACTCTCATTAACCGAAGCGATTAATTTACAATATATATTGTTAGACATTAAATTTTAATAGCTAAGATGGAACATTATTTTTTAGTGAAATGAAATAGTAAGTATTTAATCAATAAGTGCCTATTGTATAGAAATATCAGCTCTAACTATTGAACAAGTTTTTTTTTAAATTTAAAGAATAATTAGGTACTAAAAAACGCATAACATGTGGCATTAATTAAAAAGTAAACAGTTTAATGAATTTTGATAAAGGAAATTGCAAATTATTTTTGAAAACTGTAAATTTATCCTGCCTGATAATTTTATTATTTTAGGAGTTGAAATTCCTACAAATATGATGGTAACTGGTCCTTCATAAAGATATATAGAAGGGATTATTAGGGATATTTAGAAATGGTGATTGCAAAGTCTCCGGGAGAGCATTATTAATGAGTTTTTTTCAGTGGATGAAAAGGTCCACTCAGAGATATGGTCGACAGAAACTCAGGCACTGTTATACAAATAGTTAGGTTCCAACTCAAACAAATCGTTTCGACCAAGCAAGTCCATCCATTTTTTCATTCTGAAAAATTAGTCATTTAACAACAAGCAACAGTTATTCAAACAGTCAAAATGTCACTGTTTTAAAACATGGCAAAAAATAATGATTGATTCCAAAGCAAATTGTTTATTTATAGATGATTTGAATTACAAAGTAACTAACCAACTTTTGAAAATAACTAGTTAATAGACAAATTTTGAACTCAATACAACACACATGCGTCAATTGAAAAGGTATGAATAGCACTGTGTTTAAATTTAATAATAACTAGACAATATGATAATTTTCTTTATAAAAGTGGCAAATATACTTGTTTTAGTATTCAAAAATAAATTCTTAATACAAATTAAATGTATTTTGAAAAATACCGATCGCAGGGAACTAAATTATAATAAATATGCTTCTTTTGTTTAAAATTATTAAAAAGAAACAGTGACATGTAACG
>JAFNEN010000558.1:225000-291855 GCA_019343175.1 Oedothorax gibbosus
TTCAATACAAAAATGACAAATCATTCTTTAGTGATCGAGCATTTAACGCTGATGAAAGAAAACTTACAAGAATATTTGAATGAATAAAATATTTAAAACACTTACCTATCAATATCCTTGGGAACATAAAATAGTTACATAAAATACATAAAAAATTGTGTTTTGACGAGAAAAGAATATAACAACAAACATGTCTAAAGGCCTCTCTCGAATCGCAATTTTCTTCTCCTCCGCAACCTGTTCAAAATAGCGCGCTCCAAGTTTGCGCATAATTAGTACAAGTTGCGCGCGCATCTTATGGTTCGAAGTTTAAGCACTGGGTGGCTGGTCACGTGCCTCTCTGAAAAAAAAGTTCCGATTGAAATGTCTGTTTACATTGATTGTCTGTGGTGTTGACGACCGCTGCTGCTCACTTCTTCCTCGGCTGCCATTACTCCACGGGATTTTGGACTTTTTGCGGACTTACACAACTTTTGAACATTATCTCAGATTTTTTTTGTTTGCCCCAACCATGATTAATCCATGTCACTATCTTTAATATATAGGGTTTACTTCTGCGCCAGGTGCCGTTTTGAATAAAATTGTCCGTAACTATCTAGCGAAGAATAACACTTTCTCACATTCCTTAAAGAAGCACTTTGTATGAAGAGTGCAGTACCGGAAAAGAATGGCTTAGGGGGAGTCCATAAAATATACGTAATGCGGTTTTGAAGAGTTTTTGTTTATCACCAACTCCGTAATCTCAAGTGAGAATACGTGTCGAGTAAACTTATCGATCTATTTTAAGAAAAAGTTTTTTAAAAAACAAGTAGGTTTGTAACAACTCTGTCAATTAACCTGCTTCCACACAACAGTTGTATTCAACTGGAAAAAAGGCGCCAAACACAGTATTAATTCTATATTAAACACTAACACTCCAAAATTGGCTAGTTTCATTTATTTTATTTCGAAAATTCGTCATTTCTTATCGTTTGCTAAATTAATTTAGATTTCAAAGAATATATATATAATATTCCTCGCTTTTTAATAGAAGCAAAATATTTCCCATCAACGTACAATTAAAGAATCTCTTTTGTGAAATATATTTGACGTCATTTTAAACTGATTTATATGTCGCAAAACTAAATTTCCTTTAAATTATTATTTCAAAGAAATAAAGTTTCTCGAGCGATTGTTGTAAAAAGCAATGGCGATGTAATTCTAATAACGATGGCTTCTTTTTCTTTTTTAATGAGCATTAACTTTTGCAGTTTTTAAAAGAATTGAAGTACTTGGAATTCGAGTTTTTTTGTAAGATTTTTTCATGTCTTCTAATTTCGATGCGCTGAATTTTTTTGACAGATATAACACTTGTCTGTAACATTTGTAGTTTGGGCTATGAAAGTGGGTGACAGACGGACTGAACGATTATAATACCTTCCACTTTGTACGTTATAAACGTAGTGTGGAAGCTAAAATTCAAGATGATAGGCTTATTACTAAAAAGTTTCATTCGTCTCCCAATTTGATGCTGTTTTCTTTCTGCAACTAAACTTATGATTTAACGTTTGCTAACCGTAAAACACAAACACATTTACGACGTCGAACATAAATGGATTGTCAAACACAGCTGCATCTTTGTGATGGTGAAAAGTTAAAAATCCTCATATGATGAAAATTTTGTCGTACTTTTCTTATAAAGTGCGAAATACTTGAGATGTGCCCTCGTCTGAATTGAAACGAATGAGAGACGTATAACAACGTCTACGATCTATAGAGAAAGCCGTTCATTTCTAACGTTCATATGGTCGGAAAGACACGATAAGTTAGCATGTAAGATTTGTAAGCCGAATGTTTTATGAATGAAAACAATTACGTTGATTTTTTTCGAAATTATGTAATTGGAAAACTACACAAAAAAATTGCAATATACTCCTTCGTTTATTAAAATTATTAAACAATTGAGAACATTTTAAAAAAAGTATGAATTTATAAATAAAGAATAGACCGTTTCATTTTCTCTAACACTTTCAATATGGTTCGGAAAGACACGATAAATGTTAGCATGTAAGATTTTGCCTAGTTTAAGCCCAGAAGAATGTATTTTATTGGAATTGAATGATATTTTCTCGCAATTTTACGTTGATTTTTTTTCGGGGAAAAATTATGTGATATTTGACGAGACCTACCCCCCCCCCCCCCAACACAACATCACGTGATTTATGGTTGCCAAATGATAACTTCACATTTCATTTTCTGTTGTATAGCAAAATTTATTTTTTTAAAAACATATTTGACACCACTATTTTTTAACAAATTAATAATTTTTGACATTTAAAATTGCTTATAAAGCTTTTTCTAAATCTGCTTAAAAACTATTCACTTATGTGAATAAAGCTACAACTAGTGTTCCTTAAACATCGATAGTTTCCTATTCGAATGAATAGTTCATTCGTAGGCCGAATAGATCGAGTTGACAATCGATAGTATTCGCTGAAGCGAGACTATCGAACTATCGATACTATCGAAGTGGACGAAGTTTTCTGGCAGCGTGCCAAAACAATCGAACTATCGATACTATCGAAGAAAAACTTCGAATGAATTACTTCGAATGAAAACTTCGAGTTGGTGATGCTTCGATTGTTTCCCTTATGTAGGTGTGCTTGGTATTGAATTAACGTTACACTAGAACTACGCTATTTATTTATTTATTTATTTATTTATTTATTTATTTATTTATTTATTTATTTATTTATTTATTTATTTATTTATTTATTTATTTATTTATTTATTTATTTATTTATTTATTTATTTATTTATTTATTTATTTATTTATTTATTTATTTATTTATTTATTTATTTATTTATTTATTTATTTATTTATTTATTTATTTATTTATTTATTTATTTATTTATTTATTTATTTATTTATTTATTTATTTATTTATTTATTTATTTATTTATTTATTTATTTATTTATTTATTTATTTATTTATTTATTTATTTATTTATTTATTTATTTATTTATTTATTTATTTATTTATTTATTTATTTATTTATTTATTTATTTATTTATTTATTTATTTATTTATTTATTTATTTATTTATTTATTTTTTATTTATTTATTTATTTATTATTTGTTGTGTTTGTTTGTTTGTTGGATTTGTTTGTTTGTTTGTTGGATTTGTTTGTTTGTTTGTTGGATTTGTTTGTTTGTGGATTTGTTTGTTTGTGGATTTGTTTGTTTGTGGATTTGTTTGTTTGTGGATTTGTTTGTTTGTTTGTGGATTTGTTTGTTTGTGGATTTGTTTGTTTGTGGATTTGTTTGTTTGTGAATTTCTTTGTTTGTGGATTTGTTTGTTTGGTTTGTTTGTGGATTTGTTTGTGGATTTGTTAGTTTGTAGATTTGTTTGTTTGTGGATTTGCTTGTTTGTGGATTTGTTTGTTTGTTTGATGGATTTGTTTGTTTGTTTGATGGATTTGTTTGTTTAAGGATTTGTTTGTTTGTGGATTTGTTTGTTTGTGAATTTGTTTGTTTGTGGATTTGTTTGTTTGCGGATTTGTTTGTTTGTGGATTTGTTTCTGGATTTGTTAGTTTGTGGATTTGTTTGTTTGTGGATTTGTTTGTTTGTGGATTTGTTTGTTTGTGGATTTGTTTGTTTGTTTGTGAATTTGTTTGTTTGTGGATTTGTTTGTTTGGTTTGTTTGTGGATTTGTTTGTTTGGTTTGTTTGTGGATTTGTTTGTTTGTGGATTTATTTGCTGGATTTGTTTGTTTGTTTGATGGATTTGTTTGTTTTTTGGATTTGTTTGTTTGTGGATTTGTTTGTTTGTGGATTTGTTTGTTTGGTTTGTTTGTGGATTTGTTTGTTTGGTTTGTTTGTGGATTTGTTTGTTTGTGGATTTATTTGCTGGATTTGTTTGTTTGTTTGATGGATTTGTTTGTTTTTTGGATTTGTTTGTTTGTGGATTTGTTTGTTTGTGGATTTGTTGATTTGTTTGTTTGTGGATTTGTTTGTTTAAGGATTTGTTTGTTTTTTGGATTTGTTTGTTTGTGGATTTGTTTGTTTGTGGATTTGTTTGTTTGTGGATTTGTTTGTTTGTGAATTTGTTTGTTTGTGGATTTGTTTGTTTGCGGATTTGTTTGTTTGTGGATTTGTTTCTGGATATGTTAGTTTGTGGATTTGTTTGTTTGTGGATTTGTTTGTTTGTGGATTTGTTTGTTTGTTTGTGAATTTGTTTGTTTGTGGATTTGTTTGTTTGGTTTGTTTGTGGATTTGTTTGTTTGTGGATTTGTTTGTTTGTGGATTTGTTTGTTTGTGGATTTGTTTGTTTGTGGATTTGTTTGTTTGTTTGTGGATTTGTTTGTTTGTTTGTGGATTTGTTTGTTTGTTTGTGGATTTGTTTGTTTGATCGTGGATTTGTTTGTTTGTTTGTGGATTTGTCTGTTTGTTTGTTTGTGGATTTAATTGTTTGTTAGTGGATTTGTTTGTGGATTTGTTTGTTTGTGGATTTGTTGATTTATGGATTTGTTGATTTATTTATGAATTTTTTTTATTTATTGATAAAAAATGGATTTATTTATGGATTTATATCGATATGGATTTATTTATGGATTTTTATCGATATCGATATGGATTTATATCGATATCGATATACGTAACGATATTAATATGATATTAATACGAATTTATACGATAACGATATGTATATCGTTACGTTGATATGTATATCGTTATGTCGATATGTATATCGATATGCACATCGATACACATATCGATGTACATATCGTTATAGATATATTTATCGATATGTATATCGATACCAATATGTTTTTGTTATGTACATCGATACGTATAGCGATACCGAATATATATATATATATATAATATATATATATATAATATATATATATATATATATATATATATATATATATATATATTATATATATATATATAATATATATATATATAATATATATTATATATATATATATATATATATATATATATATATATATGTATATATAGTAATATTATATATATATAATATATATATTATATATATATATATATATATATATATCGCGTATCACCGTATCGATATAGATGTATATCGATATGTATATGTATCGATACCGTTTGTATATCGATATCGATATGTGAATGTATATCGATACGTATATCGATATGTAAGTCAATATGTATATTGATATTTATATGTATATCGATATCGATATTAATATACATATTGATATGATACATATCGATATGATAATTATATCGATATACATATCGATATATGTTACGATATCGATATACGTATCGATATATATCGATATCGATAGTATCGATATCGATATTCGATATGTATCGATATCGATATACGTATCGATATCGTGATATACGTATCGATATCGATATGTATCGATATCGATATACGTATCGATATACGTATCGATATCGATATACGTATCGATATCGATATACGTATCGTATCGATATCGATCATATCGATATACGTATCGATATCGATACGTACGATATCGATATAACGTATCGATATACGTATGTATCGATATACGTATCGATATCGATATACGTATCGATATCGTATATATCGTTATCGATATCGATATACGATATTCGATATACGTATCGATATCGATATACGATCGTATGATATCGTATCGATATCGATATACGTATCGATATCGATATAGTATCGATATCGTATATATCGATATACGTATCGATATCGATATCGTATCGATATATATCGATATCGATATCGATAGTATCGATATCGATATATACGATATCGATATCCGATATATATCGATCGATATACGTATCGATATCGATATACGTATCGTGTATCATATCGATATACGTATCGATATCGATATACGATATCGATATACATCGATAGTATCGATATCGATATACGTATCGATATCGATATACGTATCGATATCGATATCATATCGTAATCGATATCGATATACTATCGATATCGATTATACGTATCGATATCGATATATGACATATCATCGAATATCGATATACGATATCGATATAGTATCGATATCGATATAGTATCGATATCGATATAACGTATCGATAATCGATATACGTATCGATATCATAACGTATCGATATCGATATACGTATCGTATATCGATATACGTATCGATATCGATATACGATATAATCGATATCGATATATCGTATCGATATACGTATCGATATCGAATATCGATTATACGTATCGATATCGATATACGTATCGATATCGATATATCGTATCGATATACATGTTATACGTATATATCGATATACGTATCGATATCGATATACGTATCGATATCGATATACGTATCGATATCGAATACTATCGATATCGATATAGTATCGATATATACATACATCATATCATAGAATCGATATACATATCGATATAGATATACGATATCGATATATATCGATAATCGATATACGATCGAATCATCGAATCTAATAATCGATATATACGTATCGATATCGATATACGTATCGATATCGATATACGTATCATACGATATACGATAATACGATAATACGAATATCGATATACGTATCGATATCGATATACGATCAATCGATATACGTATCGATATCGATCGATACGTAATCGATATCGATATACTATCGATAATCAATATAACGATACGATATCGATATCAATACTATCGATATCGATATACGTATATAGATATAAATATAGAATAATAATAAATAAATAAATATAAATAAATAAATAAATAACATAAATAATAAATATAAATAAATATAATAAATAAATAATAAATAATAAATAAATAAATAAATCATAAATCAATAAATCATAAATAAACATAAATCATAAATCATAAATAAATAATAAATAAATCCATAAATCAATAAATCAAATAAATAAATAAATATAAATAAATAAATAATAAATAAATAAATAAATAAATAAATAAATAAATAATCATAAATAAATAAATAAATAAATAAATAATAAATAAATAAATAAATAAATAAATAAATAAATAAATAAATATAAATAAATAAATAAATAATAATAAATAAATAAATAAATAATAAATAATAATAAATAAATCATAAATATAAATAATATAACTAATCATAATAATAAATAAATAAATAAATAAATAAATAAATAAATAAATAAATAAATAAATAAATAAATAAATAAATAAAATAAATAAATAAATAAATAAATAAATAAATAAATAAATAAATAAATAAATAAATAAAAAATAAATAAATAAATAAATAAATAAATAAATAAATAAATAAATAAATAAATAAATAAATAAATAAATAAATAGCGTAGTTCTAGTGTAACGTTAATTCAATACCAAGCACACCTACATAAGGGAAACAATCGAAGCATCACCAACTCGAAGTTTTCATTCGAAGTAATTCATTCGAAGTAATTCATTCGAAGTTTTTCTTCGATAGTATCGATAGTTCGATTGTTTTGGCACGCTGCCAGAAAACTTCGTCCACTTCGATAGTATCGATAGTTCGATAGTCTCGCTTCAGCGAATACTATCGATTTTTTACTTCGAAGTGCGCCCGCCGTTGAAACTATCGAGTTGCGTACGAAGCTATCGATAGTCTATCGATGTTTAAGGAACACTAGCTACAACGGCAAGATATCATCTCACATTATGTGATCAGTGCGTTACCAGATAAGAATGTCTTACACAAATGTCACGGCACTTAGTAGTTAGGGCTAGTTGACGAAAGCTCCATTTTACAGCTTGGGGCAACTAAGCACCAATTTATTAGTCCCTAGAACAATAGAGACCCACCTCCTTAGTTTAGTTAATCTATTGAAATTCGAATAATGTCTATCTGCACAATTATAGAACGTTGTACAACATCTAGCTTAAAACAACGTTCTACTATTGACATTCGAATGAAGAAATTCGATTACCTTTACTTAACTTCATTAAATGCACCATTGGTTAAAGCCTTCTTATTACATTTGGTGAATTTCTAAGGCGAATGTCAACCGAAAGTCGCCGCGCCCTCACCCAAGGGAACTGTAGAATGGGTGGGACGTGTGCCTAATCTTCATTACGCGGCGTTGGCGCGACAAAGTGGCAGGATAGGAGTTGAACAAAAAAAGACTTGGAATCTTTGTCTATGATCATAAAAACTTTTTTTTATATATAGAAATGCCCATTAAATGAAACCTAAAAAGGGGTGTCGACACGACTTTCAATTACCGGTTAATAAATCTATGCGCACATTTAAAGGCAATTATTTACCTAATAAGGTAATTTCAATAACTGTAAAACCTAAAATGATCTTTGGCAGTTACCTCTTGCGCATGCGCAATTTTCTCGAAAACCTTATTATGATATCCGACAGGTACTAGGAACTCGTGTACCAAATTAGAAGTCTGCAGAGACTTTTTATTCGAGTTGTAGAGTGGTTTCTGATAGACAGACCAATATTCGAATACAACTTTTCAGAATAAGCACCCTCCAAAACGTAGTTATCACAAAATCTCCATTTCGGATTTTCGACCCCATCGCAATACTTTCATTACTTTACATTTCATATCAGGTAAGAAAGTAACAATCTTTTCTATTCTGTCTTAATGCTCTACAAGAAGCTGTCCAATTCAATTTTGTAAAAACGATAACTCATCAGTTCATAGCGGCATAAAAGTAAGAATATTAGTATCAATATTTTATGTAATTGCATATATGTTTGACTAAAATTATTACCATCAGCCAAAAGGATTTACTGATGATTTGGATGAAATGATGATGAACATGATGAATGAAATGATACTGTTTTGGCTGGGCAATTTTGTTTCATTGTTGAATATTTTTAGCATTTCGTTCATTTTTTTTTTGCTTTTGTATGTGTGCTTACTTGTAATTTTAAATTTAAAATTCACGCATACTTTGCAAATTATGCCAGAAGTACTGTAAAACCGAGAGAGGCGTACTAAAAGTTGCATTTGGCTATTTTTAGTCTCGACTTTTTTATTGGATATTTCCTGACTTACACTAAGCTGTCATCGACCAGATTCTTTCCGAAGATTGTTGAGAGGATTTGTTCAACGCAACTATTCTAGCTCTTACCTCGACTAAAATGGGTCGTAGTAGGCAAATTGAAGTAAAATACTGCACAGGGAAAAATCCCTTTTATTCAAAATTGGCAGTCTTCTGTCTAATTTAAAACCGTATTATCAACGGATTTAAATTGGCCACACGAGCGCTGATTGAAAACCGTGAATTTGACGGACTATATTTAACAATGTAAAAATTTAAATCTCAATCTAATTTTCTCAAAAATGTCGGTTAAAATTATTTAAAACCAACACAGTAAATTCCCTATACAGAGACATAATACTTTCGTTTTAAATACCTAAATCCTATAATAAATTCTCCGTCATACCGACTTTTATTAATTACTGCAGAACTTCAGGGTAGGTTAAGATGATTATTCTGCGAATCGGACCCTCCGAACAATTTATCTTAAATGAAAGCCGTAAATCCCTGAATAGATTAAAATAATAGCTGGTGATATTAGGATACAGGAGAGTGTTGATAAGGAACAATACTGCCCTATGTCATGACAACGATGCAAAATAATACCATATTTTATTGTAAATATCTCTTTTAGTATTTGTATTAAGGACATTTTGTAAAACTAATAGTTGATGTACAATTATAAAGGATGTTCATTATAAAACCTACTTAGTTTCTTAAATTTTTCTATAGGGAATATACGGCGCCACTGCTGCTATTAGATATAAGCCATTTATATTTAAAAATTTATAATTTCATATTAACGCAGAGTTGAGTTATCGTCGCAATAGCCCTTCAAGACCGAGCTATCACGATCGTGCGGGTATATAAGAGAATATTCAAGCTTTTTAAAAATATAGATACCAAAGCTGCTGACTTGTACCATTTGTTATTTGTATAAAAAATGACTTTGTTTTTAAGGAGTTGCTGGCATTGATGCATTTTTTCGATGAAACTCTAAAATTTAGTCACATAAACTTAAATCAGCGCCATCTGATGGCCAGTCTTAAAGGGATATTGTAATATTGCAAATGTAGAATCGATTTTACTCTTGAATAAATGGAAACTAAATTGAAAATAAATCACCAGTAGCGGAAATTAGTCTTCATTACTTTTCCTGTCTCGTTAACGAAAATTAATGAGATTTCTACTAATTGGGTTTTATATTATTCATAGCGTTTTTAAATGTTCATTAACAATTTCAAAAATGTTATGTGTTAATTTTTGAGAATATATTGCATAAAAAAATTCTAACTATTTAAAAACTAAATAAATTGGTTCTTATTATTAAGTAATGCTACAAAGCAATTATCTTAAAGCCAATAAATTTCAAAATGTAGAGACATTTTTGTCTAGTTAATCAGAGATTAGTATTACCATATATTTCCTGACACTTATTTGTATTTAGTTATTATTTTACCAACAGAAAAAATAAATCTAAATAATATTTACGCATCGACATTCATGTAATTTATTGGAACATCATAATTTTATAAAGTAAAATTTTTTACAAAAGATATAAACGGTTATTCCTTAGTTTCCTTCCTTCCTTCTTATTCTTAGTTTTTAAATCAGTATCATTTTGTTGAAAAGAATAACGGGTTAATCCTTTCAGTCCCAATGACAATTTGGCATCATCATTTTAGAATTTTTTTTATGATCGTCTATACCCATTTATGATATCAAAAAGCACATCATTCGATTCTTTAAATTTTTTTCTATCAGAAAATATTATTTATTAATCTCAATAGATGTGAGCCCTATTATTTTTTTAAAATTATGATCAGAAACATGATGATGCCAAATAGCATCACTGGGACTGAAAGGGTTAAACGTAACGAGATAAAAATAATAGCCTATAGCCAGAAAAAGTTCTCGCCGTTTCGGCCAGGGACCAATTTCCCCTCCATTGACTGATTCACACTAACTTTGGTTTAACAACTATTATAACAGGAAATGAAAATATTTGGATTAAACAATCAAATTAAAATATAAAAGTTATATAATAAACAAAAAGGAAAACACTATACCTTTGGTCGTTGACTTATGCACTCATTCGATTAGTTTAAATGTACGAACGAAATGCGAACAGCGCGATTTTCCTATACAAAAAAACCCAAATCAGTAATATGCAGCTATCGCCCTTTGGCGAAAGGAAAAGTTCCTACACAAAGCTTTCTGCCGAGCGGATCCGACATGCAGCTAGTGAAGAAGGCAGTGTTTAAATAAGCCAATTATCACACCCCATTTTATATAGGTTTGGGTACGTAAAATGTTAGAAACTATGTATGGTATTGACATTGGTATTTTTAATGATAATGGTATTGACATTGGTATTTTTAATGATAATGGTATTGACATTGGATTTTTTTTGTATCTGATGGCTTCGGAGTGACTAAATACCTGCCCAAAACTTGCAGTCGAAACCAAATAGGGGTTTTTTGTGGTTTTGATGCCAAATGTAGGAATCGCCAAACGCGCCTAAATTGAGAAATGAGAGTTTTGTTTTTCAGCTTGATTCCGCTTATTGATTCGAAAAATATTTCTTATTTACCCTTTGTATTTACACTAATTATTTGATATTTGCTCTTGTTCTTACTCTATGCTTGTGAACCGTACATAATTGCAGATATTTTAATGGTTTAAAGAAAAAGTTTTTTAACAAAATGGAAAGTCGCGGGAGCAATGCAGCAGAAAAGGAAATCGGAATAATAAAATATTTTAAAATGTTTCTTTACAATTAGTCTAGTGACATTTTCTTGCATTCATGGGAAAAAAGGCTGAAGAGTATCCTAAAGCGAAACACCGAAGACTGAATCAAATATTTTAAAAAATATTCAAAATTAATCATATTTTTAATTCAAGCGAACTCGCGATGGATCGCCAATACCTGCCGCCTCACGACATGGGGAAACTTGTCCTGGACGGGTTCTGGGCAGGTACATAGCTTCAGCGTTATTCGTATTCAGTATTGGTATAACCGATATAATGAACAAGCAAAACATAATGAGAATTTTTTCATTACTTTGGATTTGTGTTATTTCCTATCAATAAGTCCAAAATTGGTTAAGCTCTCAAGTTGCATGTATTGTAATTATTTTAGTTACCAGTATAATTGTTAAACTGACTTTTATATACTGTTGATAAATCATTATCACTGTTCTATTAAGTAACTAATGTTCTTTAAGAAAGGTCGAATTCTTGGGCAATTCGGCCAGTTAATGATCTTATTTATACACGGTGATACACATTTCACCAACCCATTACCCAATGATGTTTCGTTTAGTCAGTGGTGAATGAGGGGAGGACAATGAGGAACTTGTATCCTACCCAAAATGATGTACTTATACCATTTTCTGGAACATTAGAAGATGCAATTTCTAAATATCAGCTTAAAAATCATAAAAAAAATATTAGTTTTACTCGAAATATGTATATTAAAATCCATGAAACTCACGTAACCGAAAACGGCGTATGACGTAACATAACAGCACTTGGCGATTTTTCTAAAAATGACGCTACAGTTAGCATGTCAATCATTAAAATAAACAACCTTTTTCAAAACACGTTCTATTTAAAAGAACAAACTGCTCACTCAAACCAGTTTTTGGAAATAAATTAGAATAGCTTGTTCCTTGCTTGGTTTTAGCTTCCACACTACGTTTATAACGTAAAAAGTGGAAGGTATTATAATCGTTCAGTCCGTCCGTCCATCCGCCCGTCTGTCTGTCACCCACTTTCACAGACAAACCGTAAGTCTCACAAAGAAGATACATCATTTTGAAGCAAAAAATCAGGCTACGCTACATCCCAAATTTCATTGAAATTTTTTAATTAGAAGTATATTTAAAATTAAAATAAATAATAATTAAATCTACATTGAAATAACATGTAAATTCCATTTTTATTCAATATTTTCACTGTTGCCATTTCGTCAAACGTACGAAAAACTTTATTTAAAATAAAATAAAACTCTTGAAAGAATATTTATTTGTGATATTACAACAATCCAAACTAAATTATATCATCACAATCGAGTTCTTTTGATGGTTTATTATATATGTATGGAAAAAATACATAGAGAATTCTAACTTTGCATAAAAAATATACAAAGTTTTGCTTTTATTTCTTAAGCATCACTTTTACTAATTATTTATTTTTCGAACTGTAAATTAATTTAACAAACGATAAATAATAACTGAATTTTCGAAAGAAAGTAATCTAAATGGGAAATGGTGGCGGCTCAAAGATATTTATTTAAAAAAAATACATCATTCTTTTTTGAACTTCAACAAATTTAGCAAACGATAAAAACTAATTATTAAATCTGAGAAAGAAAATTAATGAAAATAGTTAATTTGGTGCTCAAAAGTTTGAATTAGAACTAGCTAAAGGCCCTGTTCGGCGAATTTCTTTCTGAGGTGTATAAATAGTTTGTTTCCTATTGAGCACAAATTAAAGTTGTGTGGAAGCGGTTTAAGTGACAGATTCTGTAACAAACCTACTTGTTTGAATTTAAAATAGCACAAGAGCGCACTGTTGACACTTCAGACCTAGTCCATTGTTGTATCAATCAAAATCTTCGTAGATGTCTGGTGAGAATAACTGGAACTTAGAAAAGCCACTTATTCTAAATAATACATTTTTCCTTTATGGATCATTTAAAACACATTTCGTATATTCAACAGCTTTATCACACAGAAGCTGGTTAGAAATTGCACGTCAATAGACAAAAAATGCAAAGTCTGACGTCATTACGCATTGCAAGAGGATTGTGAGTGTTTTTACCGGAAGTGACGTGTCCCCTACTTAAAAGTGAATTACTGACTAATTTAATAACTTTTTTTACTAGTGTGAAAATTAGCATTCGACTTGTTTTTGAAAGGGCTATTGTCATTTGAAATTCATGCAACTTCCTCATTGTGCGAATAGACAGAATTATTATTTTGAGATATACTATATGTTTCAAAAAAATCTTCGGAGCTCCCATAATAGCAATTCATGTATTTAGAATTCAGATAATTGGAGATCTACTCTAATTCAAATACAAAACCCTACCTTAGAATGCTGTTAAACATTTGCATCATCCAGTAATAGGGTCCTCAAAATAAAAATAAAATAATCGAATACTCAAAGTAATATTTAAAAAAAATATATTTTAAGAATGAGTTATGATCGTTGATTATTATCTTTTTCTTCATGCTTCATTTACCTTTTTACCTCCCTACCAAAGATTTTATTTTGTACTTAATGTAAAAACTGATGAATAAAAAAACGGATTTCATTAACGATAACTTGACAAGGTTTTTTTTCTTACTACTAGTGCAGATTTGATGTAACTAAGAGAAGGACAATTTTCGTATCACAAAATATAAAATAATTTAGTTCGAATTTTTATCATTTTCCATTGTTATCAAATATTCCCTCTGCTTGCTTAAAAATTGGGCCTATATCACTCATGCCACTTTAACTCAAACAAATAAAAATTTCAACTCAAGAGTGGATTAAAAGAAAGTAGAAAATGTAAGAATTTCAATTGTTATTTTTAAAAAGAACTCTAAAAGAAGTCTACGCTCCAGATTCTTAATTCCAATTTTTTTTTCGAATTAGAAACGTCATTTGAAATTAATTTTTTGCAATGTTTTACGCTACTTCCGGATATGGAAAAAGAAAATGTCTCGTAATAGAATATGCGAGAGAACTTTTAAAAGATATCTTGCAAGTAGTTTTTAAGATGTTTTTTAACTAGCTCTTAAATTGTAATAATAAGCTTTGCAATGTAGCTTACGTAACATATTTTAGAATTCCAATTTTTGTTAATAATCATATTCCTATTACTCTGCTGAAGGGTAAAACCTTGCAATTATTTTATACGATTTAGAATAAAAATTATTGTAGCATTTTAAAAAGAGAATTGCAATTTTCTGAATAAATCAGGACAGGTTTCCACTCGGGAAAACTAAATCTGGATTTCATATAATCGGATTTTTTTCCAGTGAAAAGTGTTTATTTTCACTGCTTACACTATATGTATGTTGAAAAAGGAGAAAAAGTTATTTTTAACAAAAAAAAGCTTTAAATTTAATGAAAAAGAAACACTTTTTTTGCTGTTAATTTAAAGGATAAACTAATATATATAGCAGAATATTACCACTGTTCGGATAATTTGAGTAATGCTTCTGTACTTTTAACACAAAAGATGTAACGTTTAAAAAATTCTATCACCAATTGATTTGAATTAATGTGACTATCGACAGTAAACGTGTTTATTTTCGGCATCCAGGGAATAGGGTTATCGTGCCTCTACATCTATTCTCTTATAATCTTGTTTAATAAGTAGCGGTCTACTTACGAGCAAGCCGCCGTTAATGAGAATAACGCAGAAAAATCTCATGAGATCGGCAAATATTTAAAAATTAAAATGTTCATACAAATAAATTAGTAATAAAAAGTGGTCATTAAACTCAAAATATATAAGGGCAGTTCCATAAAAATTTGAATTTAGACATTTCAAATCGTAGGAAATCGTTTTCGATATGCGTTTGAAAACCCTTTCACATTGGAATAAATGTATAAAATGTATTATTTAGATCTTATGAGTACTCTAAATAATAAAAAATCGAATACAATAAAATGCATTAATTTACACACAATTAATTTAATATATCATTATGAAACTTTTAGTCCTTCTTCACAGTCATTCCGTCACGTCAAACGACAGTTAATAACTTAAACCATGTAACAGGTAGGTAGCCTTTATTGTTATATGGAAATGTGGTAGGTCGCTAAATTATAATTTTACATTGCTTACATATCATATTTAAGATATGCCTTAGTTTAAAAACTCAATGTATTGATAATTCAAAGAAATTTCCATTTTTAAGTACCAGGATGCAGTCGTGGTTGCAAAAATGTCATTTCGTCACACAAAAAGAAGTTAGTGAAAAATTAAATAATAAAATACTTTTTACAAAATTTCAACTTTTAGCTTCCACACTACGTTTATAACGTAAAAAGTGGAAGGTATTATAATCGTTCAGTCCGTCTGTCTGTCTGTCCGTTTGTCCCCCACTTTCATAGCCCAAACTACAAATGCTACGGACAAGTGTGATACGTCAAAAAATTCAGTGCATCGAAATTAGAATATATTGAAAATTTCAGAAAAGAATTTGAATTCGAAGTACATCAATTTTATTTAAAAAACTGCAAAATTTAATGCTCATTTAAAAAGCATAGGAAGCCATTTTTATTAGAATTAAATCACGATTTTCATCGCAACAATCACTCGAGAAACTTTAATTCGTTTAAGCAACAAATTAAAATAAATACTCCAGCCGCTAACATACACTGCCAAACCAGAACACCTCTATCGCCATGTTTCACTGTTCCAAACTTCCAACTAAGTTCTTGGGATTAAGTTTTTCCTTTTTCTCCATACAATTATATGCCATCAGAACCACAGATGTTGAATTTACTCTCTTCTGCAAATGAGACACGTTTCCAGTAGCTTTTTGAGTGATTTACCAATTTTTTGGGGAAAAAATCATAGTAATTCTGTTCTTCCAACTTACAAAGAATTTTCTATGTGCAGAGCAGCCATTTATAGCATTATTCCGAAGGATTCTATGAATACTTTCACAGGAAATAGAAGGTCCATGCGTTTCATTATAATATGAAGTAAATTTTACTGCACTCTTAGACATGGATTTTTGAGAAATTTACTCACGATATTTCATTGATCTCTAGCTTACAAAAGTTGAAAACGACCATTTCGCAGCTTGTTTTCTATCCTTTTGCTTCTTTGAAACGTTTTATTATGCTTTTCACCGTTGAATGAGGTAGATTCATTATACAACCCACCTCCAGAATATTAGAATAATGAGAAAAACATGTTTCAAGTGCATGAAATTTTGTATTTATTTAACGAATATTGAAGATTGACAAATTCTTTTGGTCGCGTCACGTTTCACATGATTTGTTGATGAATATAACCCAAAATAATTATCATGGTTTGAAAAAAATTCTTATAACAAATTTCACATAAAAAAATCAAAAAAATAAAATACACCAAATCATTTTCCACAAAATTAGAAAAATGTGTAAACAAGTAACATAAACTATTCAAACGAGTACCTGTGAGAATAATCTTAATTTAGTTATATCGCCGTTATAGCTTTAATTACATTTCGAAGACGATTCGGCATACTTTCCACTAAATTTTTGCACTTCTCTCTGCTGATATTATTCCAAACAAATTTCACGATGTTTATAAGTTCATTTTTGGTTTTTGGGGCCAATATTTCAAGTTTTTCTACATTAAACCCCAAATATTCTCTATGGGGTTCAAATACGGTGAATAGGCCGGCCAAGGAAGCACTTTGATTTCATTGTTCTTAAGCCAAGACATGGTAGTTTTTGATGTGTGAGATGATGCAGAATCTTGTTGGAAAATAAAGTCACTTTCAAATAGATCTTCAGATGCTGGAATCATATAATTATCGAGAACAGGGTTGTATGCTTCAGAATTGACACCTTTCAACATACACAGAGTTCCTAGTCCATGAGCACTTAAACAAAACAACCCCAAACCATTATTGAGGTAAACATGGTTACTCTGAGGACCGACAGAAACGCAAAATATAGACTCATCACTAAAAAGTACTTTATTCCACTCCTGGGTGCCCCAAGACAATCTCTCTCTGCACCACATCAAACGTCTCCATTTTTGTTTGGCACTAAGAAACGGTTTCTTCTTGGGAACACGCGATCGAAAACCAAATTCATGTATTCTTCGCCGTGTCGTACTCACTGAGGCCACATCTTGTTTATGAAATTCACGGTCTTAAACCGATATTTCGTATTAATCCTTCTCAGACATCTGTCTTGTCTCATCGAAGTTATTCTTTTGGAACCACAGTTTTCACGATTACATTTAAATTTCATGTTTTTATAATAAGCTTGAAGAACTTTACTCACAGTTCCTTGATAATAATTCACCTTTTTGGCTATCTTTTGCTGGGTAAGCTCCTCTTCCCGTAATTTCAAAATAACATTATTAGTAAGAAAATTTACGTCTTTCTTTCTACCCATTTTAAAGCGCAACTAACTAAGTTTTGTTTCCTTCTCTCTATATTAAAAAAAGTAAGCTCTTTTAAAGCGTACGTAGTCATAACAGGATGAAATATTGATGTTACAAGTCCAAAAATTTTCTGGAATGTGTGTCTCCCTCATACCTCAATGCCTTTTTTTTTCAAATTTCCAATTAGTTTTTTGATTAAAAATAAAAATTAGTCTCTCTCTATGTTACAGTATAGCTTTTAAAGCGTACGGAGCCATAACAGGATGATATATTGATGTTACAAGTACAAAGGAGCCATAACAGGATGAAATATTGATGTTACAAGTACAAAATTTTTCTGTAATGTGTCTCTCCCTTATACCTCGAAGCCATTTTTTCAAATTTTCAATTAGTTTTTAATTAAAAAATAAAATAAGTCAGCCAAAAACGAATACTTGGTTCTTTTCTAAATAACATCTCAGTGGCGACGTTCGCCTGATCATAAAAAAAACCCTTGATTTGTGATGTTATATTTACGTTCTTTTTGAAGAACAGTTGCTCTCTGTTTTGTTCTTTTAAAAAGAACAGTTCTTTAATTTTATTTATTATAAATGATGTTGCCTTAAAATATATTATAGCAAGATAAGAGGTTTACAGATTTTTTTAGTTTAAATATTTTGGATGACAAGTTAGAATAGGTTTTAATCATCTTCGCTAGATGGCTATTGGCAACGGCCGTCGTAATTTCGAACCACAGTCAAGTTACTAGCCGACACCTAAATATGCACTCAACTCAAGACGTCATTATAGATTAAAAAAAATAATTTATGACAAAACAAGTTTTTTTTTATTTTCAGAACTGATAAAAAAATATCCCGTTTTTAAATCTTCTTTAAACTAATTTTTTTTGTTCCCCGCGGCAGGTGGCTTTTTTGTTATATTTAATCTCTTGTATTTTTATTATTTGTTCGTATTCTGTGTTTGCCGTGCCGGCCTGCGGGTAACCTCGCTATCGGGTTGCCATCGAGTTTCGATGATGTTATCCTTACTGGCGCATCAGATTTAGCGCGTTATCTGTTTTGTTGTTAATTTAAATTATTTTACGGTTATGCTGACTCGGGGTGATAAAGTAAACACATAAAGGCATAGGTTTTTTTTTGTTTTGTGTTTATAAATAGAACAGATTAGATTTTTTTAATTACAAAAAGGATTTTGCCTTAAAAATATAATATAGCAAGATAGATGGTTTACAGATTTTTCCAAACCGAAAGTACTCTTGCCAATTATGTACTTAAGTGAATTTTTGGGTGATATATAATCATATATGACAAGCGTGTATACGATTTCCAAATCCTGAAAACCTGCCGATTTAGCTGTGATTCGCACTAGCGAAATTGACGTTACGGAAGGCTGTGATATCTCTTCGCCTCAGAGCTACCATTTGAATAGTAGACATTCTAATATGCTTTATTTTTGTAGCTATGCTGGTATTTTTTGTTGTAGGTATGTTGGTACATGTATTTTCCAGTTTGTGTGCTTGATTAGAGATCCGCTTATAAATCTTCGTCAAGTAAGACCGGCACAGACTTAATTTTTACTGACACAGAGAGAAGATATACACCCAGGGCGAAGGCGGGAACGGAACCCGCACCCTGTGCAGTGCGCAAACTGTTAGCGAAATGGGCTGCGATAAAACCCACTAGGCCTCCCGAGTCCCCTTTTTTGTTGTTCTGGGTGGTTAGTAATTGGATTTATTTCTCGTGATAAGTAGCTAACCGTTAAAAAAACAAAGGGATTTAAATTCAAATACATAATTAGCGTAAAAGCATGTTCTATTGTAGGGTATTAAATATAAAGTGACACAAATTATAGTTGTTAGTAAATGAAAAAAGAATAATCAAATATTCAGATTCACAAATATTTTTAACTCCCATTAACACATTAAAAAAAAGTTGTTTTTCTGTGTTTCATAAAAAAGGGAAAATTACAAGGTTGGAGGTTTTTATAAGTTTATGTAGAGTACCCTGTTGCGTGTACAAATGTGGCGCTTGTGTGGCTTAACCTGGTGATATTTTTCACTAGAGTTTTGGAATTTAGTTGTACCATTTCTCATGGTTTTGTTTCCAAAACTTGAAAAATGGTTCAACCGAATATATAACGATACATTTCACCACATAGCCATTGCAGCTAATGGCAACCATTATTATGGTGAAATCAAGCACACAATTTTTAACGGTGCTATCTATAACATTTCAAATAATGCATTCTTTTCACATTATTCACGAGAGTGAATATTTTTTATACATTTTATATTGTTATTTGTTATATTCAAGTTACTAACACTATTATTAACTTTTCAAACAAAGAATTATATAAAATAAAGTGGTGTCAAGAATATAAATTTTGTGTCTGAAATTATCTAAAAAAGAAATTTAAAGGACATTAGTTTAAGCTTAATTTAAACCTTTAACTCCAAATTATAGATTTTAAATTTAGTAGATACGCTACTTTAACTGTTGTTGGAAAAATAAGTACAATACTAAAATAACTATTGCCCCGTGTGGGCACCGGGGGGTAAGAATCTAGTCCCAACGTAGTCCATGCGTGTCGTAGAAGGCGACTAAAATGGATACCCAGTGTCCGGGGTTATAGCCGGGTACCCTGCCCCTGGGGATTATGATCCAGGGGAACTCGGTCCTACCAGGGTTGGGGGTGTTGGCGGCGGGTGTGGGCTAAACGAACTCTTCACTTCTCCGGAAAAACCGGTCGTAGTTAACAGAAATCAAAAATATAAGGAAATACTTTAACACATTTTGGTGGTGTGAAGCGGAACCGGACAGTCCCAGGACAGATATTGTCGATGACACAATTCCACCACCATCCCTAACAGAAGTGATAGAAGGTATAAACAAATTAAAAAATAATAAAGCACCTGGCCCGGATGCTGTTCCATCAGAATTATTAAAAAACGCAGGGCCACACACTGAAAAGAAAATTCACCATTTGATCGAGTTCATTTGGGAAAATGAGGAGTTACCAGATGATTGGAAATTAAGCACCATCTGCCTCATCCATAAAAAGGGCGATATATTAGAGTGCTCAAACTACAGAGGAATTAGTCTTCTCTGTATATGCTACAAAATATTCTCAAATGTACTTTTTGGTAGGCTGCTGGAGTATTCAGAAAAAGTTACAGGAGACTATCAGTGCGGCTTCCGTAAAGGAAGATCAACCACAGAACAGATTTTCAATTTAAGGCAAATCATGGAAAAAACAAGAGAATATGGTATCGACACCCATCATTTATTTATTGACTTTAAAACAGCCTATGATTCTGTGAACATGAATCTTCTCATTGAATCCATGAGGGAATTCAACATTCCAGATAAACTTGTAAGACTTGTCTCTCTTACATTAAATGAAACTAAACTGAGAGTTAAAATACAAAACTGTTTTTCGGAACCAATCACTACTTTCAGCGGTCTCAGACAGGGAGACGCATTGTCCTGCCTCCTCTTTAACCTGGCCCTTCAAAAAATTATGAACGATACACGAATAAATACAAGAGGAACCATCTTCAATAAATCTGTACAAGCCTTTGCATACGCTGATGATATCGACATAATTGCTCGAACTCCACAAGCTCTTCAAGAGGCCTTTACTTCCCTAGAAACCGAAGCAAATAAAATGCACTTAAAAATCAACCAAGAAAATACTAAATATATGCCATGCACAAAAATAAAACAGAATAAAACCCACCTAGAAATAGGACAATACAAGTTCGAAACTGTCATCAACTTCAAATATCTAGGTTCTGAAATAAATTACTTAAACATAACACCAGAGATCCGCAACCGAATTACTGGTGCTAACAGATGTTTCTCTGGACTCAAAAAATACCTCAAATCGAGTTTCCTTAAGAGAGAAACCAAATTACATATCTACAAAAGCCTGATAAGACCCATACTCACATATTCTGCAGAAACATGGGCAATGACTGAGAACGATAAACAAACATTAGCAATTTTCGAGAGAAAAATTTTGAGAAGTATATTTGGTGCAATCAAGGAAGGAAATTTTTGGAGAAAGAGAACAAACTCAGAAATATACAAATGCTTTAATGAACCAGACATAGTCAAGTACAACGAATACAATGGACAGGACATGTAGTTCGAATGGACTACAAAAAAAGAACTTCCTTGTTAAGCCCATAGTGTTAGAGGCAGACCCGAACTCAGGTGGGTCGACTGCCTGGAAGGGGACCTTAAAGTTTTGAAAGTGAAGAACTGTAGGTCGGTGGCCAAGAACGGATCGGCCTGGGAAGGACTTTTAAGGAAGGCCAGGGCCCATCCTGGGCTGTCGCGCTACTGAAGAAGAAGTTTAAGCTTAATGTAAACCTTTAAAACTCCAAATTAAAGATTTTAAATTTAGTAGATACGCTACTTTAACTGTTGTTGGAAAAATAAGTACAATACTAACATAACTATTAAACTAAAAAACTACGCATGGCTGAAGTTAGTGTATAAATAAAAAGATATTGTTTAGAATTCATCTCAAATGGGTATCATATTTATAATTTATAACATATTGATAAACAAATGAATATTTCCAATACTTGACAATACTATCAATAAACTTTAATAAATACTATGAAATTCAAAAGTACTATATGTAGTGTATACACTGGATGAAGTATTATACTATTTAAAAGTAAGTATTGAAAATATACCTTAACTCTTGTAATAGCATTCAAATTTCAAATGCTCACTGAATAGAGTTTATTGAATTTGCTCTGACACTAATAAAAATACTTTAAAAAAATTTCTAAAAAAAACCTAGTATTTTAGAAATACCAATAAAATTATTTTAGAATTTTTTATTAAAAAGCAATCTTTTTTTTTTTGTCTGTTCAGTAGAGAAAGAAGAGAGACTCTTGCTTTAAAATTCGCAAAAATTCAGTAACATTTTTGCGATGCCATGTAAAGTTAATTTTAATTACAACTTTTTTTACATAGTTCATTGCTACTATACCTTAAATTTGTTTCATTTTTTTAAAACATTTAATTTCAGTACTAGCATTAAGAACAAAGCTACCTAACACGCCAATATATAAAGCGTGCAGTCTTTCCCTTTATAAAGTAACAAAATAGCGACATATTGTTCTTTTTTGCACTTCAGTAACAATGCAGAGATAGTCTTCGCTTCAAAACCGTCAAAAAAAAGTATGCCCTTTCATCATTAATTCCCTCCACACCATTATAAACATTACACCTTGATGCTAGAGGTTTTGCGGGGAAAAAAAACTTTTTTTTTCAAAAGCTTATATAGCTCTAATTTTTTAATATTTCGTTACACCAAACCTATTTAAACACTAAAGAGATCGGTTTTAACTGGTTCCAAGAAACCGCTTTTTTCTAAAGGAATTGCAAACTGCAGTATGAAGGCGGAACTTTCGCTATGGTGTAAAGGGAATTTATGTTGAAAGGACAGACTTTCTTAGCGTTTTTAAAGAGTAGACTATCTCTGTATCGTACATAAGTGCAAAAAATAACAATTTGTTGATACTTTGCTATTTTATATGGGAAAGACTGCAAGTTTCATTAAGAAAATCGGTTAATGCATACTCCAAATCCAAGAATTCGTGTCAAAACGTTAAGGTGATGGACTGGTTGGCATTGGGTTCGGATTTAGCGATGTTAAATGGTAAATTTGAAGCAAATAGGCAGTAACATTTCACAATAAGATTATACATAAGGCTATATTGTCTGTTTGGTATAAATTGAACCAGGAGTGTTACTAAATCTTTTAAATTAACCTGATATCGTGTTTTTTACTTTATCATATTAGAAGTTAATGCAATTCAATCAATAAAATTGCGAAATTAGGCCATTTAAAGTGCATTAAATTGATTTTTTAAACAGATTTTTTTGGTAATTTTCACTATTATTAAAGATAAAATTTATTGTTTATTATCTTCTTTATGATTCATGATATTTTTAGTTATTTATACCTTCCTTAGTTATTTATACCTTCCATCTTCATATCTATAAACTGGTTTCTAGGAACATTTTTGTTTTCTTGATTATCAAGATCGCTATCAAATAAGAATTATCGATTCCCATACCCGGCCTCAGTGTGAAAACCAAAAGTTCTCCCGCCAACTGTACTATCGAGATTTATTTTTCATGCCACATAATCTTATATGAAATGTGAAATCCGAAAACTATTAAATTATGAAAAATAGCACGTGGACGCCGGGAGGACGTAGATATCTACGCTATAAAAGATTTATAATCGAAACAATCATGGTCAGATAAAATCAGAGAGCTATTTTCGAAAACAGACATTTTATTGAAGAGTTGTTCTTTTGTACCATAGCAACGAGTTAGGAACATTGATGGTAGGATGGTACATATATTTCCCGGTTTGAGTGCTTGGTAATTTAGCGGGTCTTGATCAGAGACCCGTTTATAAACCTTCATCAAGTAAGACAGACATATACATAATTTTTTACTGACACAGATAGAGAAAGTATATACGAAGGAATTGAACCCGGTACAGTGCGCAGACTGTTAGCGTTATGGGCTGCGATCAAACCCACTAGGCCACACGGGCTCCACGAGTTAGGATAAAAATTAGTTTTTTTTAAAGTTAGGTTGAATGTTTCCGGCTGCCTATTTCTATCTTCCAATGAGCTTTAACACAGCCAATTGCGCCTCATAATTTAGAACCAAGTGTCTAGGTCGTCCCATGAACTGCCACCCAACTGAACTTCGAGCGACATCGTACGCTAACGCCGTCGGGTTTTTGGACTCCACAAATTTAACGATACGTCTGTTCCAGTGTACTTAATCCCTTAATTTTATCGATTATTTCTTTATTTTTGCTAATAAATATCCGTCTATAAGATGTGGTCAGATTTTGAACGCGGGATCCTCTGTATGAGAGGCCGATGTTCTGACGACTGGGCAACAGGACCTACGTGTCTTATTTTTGGTGTCATTTCTGCAGCTATGGAAATTGATGTACAAAACAAAAATCTTTTTTTTCTCCATAGTTAAACTCATAGTTTCCTTGTACAGAAGCCACGACCATGGGCGGAGCTATAAAATGCGCGGAACAATCAGATGAAGAGGAAATTTATGCCATTTTATTTTGTCTTCATCTGATTGCTCCACGTGTTTCATAGCTCCGCCCGTGGCCGTAGCTTCTGTGCAAGGAAACTATGAGTGTAACTATATAAAAGTCTTACATTATTTATTGTATCGGTTAAGTTAATTTAACGGTATAGATATATTGGTAAAAGTTTAAATATTTATCTAGATTATTGAGCACGCAAATCACTTAATAAAGCTGTATTACAAACACATTAACCCTTTAAGACCGAGCTATCACGATCGTGCGGGTATCAAAGAGAATGTTCAAGCTTTTCAAAAATATCTATACCGAAGCAGCTGACTTGTACCATTCGTTATTTGTATAAAAAATAACTTTGTTTTTAAGGAGTTGCTGACATTGATGCTGTTTAAGGCATTTTTTCGATTAAACTCTGAAATTTAGTCTCATAAACTTAAATCAGCGCCATCTGATCGCCGGTTTTAAAGGGTTAAAATATTTATTCAGTTTTATTATTACCAAAATTATTGATTAAATATCCCTAAAAACACTTTTAAACTTTTTAAGGCTATTTTAGCAACTTTTTCACTATTTATACACTCACTGCATACTTTATTACTTAACATACAGAATTCTATAATCCATGTTTGTAACCTTCTTTACAAAGCTAATCTGGTTATTAGTTTTATTAAAAAAATCTTTTACGACATGAAAAATATAGCTATACTAGTAATGAAATTTAGTGTTAGAGTATGATTTTTATAATCTCACAGTTCTTTTTCTGAAATCGAAATAAAAAATAAATGCACTTTAAAAAAAAATTATATATTTCAAGTCATTTCTGTTATTTCAATTATTGACACAAAGCATGAATAAGCCCACAAATCCTGCCCATGAAAGAATAGAGCCTATTAAAATATATTTATTAAATAAATTCAATCCATGTACATAATGCATTATTCATTTATTTATTGTAATTAAATAAAAACTCTGAATAAAAGTTTTATTTAGTATAAGTGAAAACAAAAGTACTGCGTCTTGAAAATCAGACACGATGTTTAGGAACATCTAATTGCTTAACCTATGTGGAAAACTAGAGCAAGAGCCCAGAGCTTCCAGACCTATGTTATTTTCTCTTTAATGAAGTATATCGGATTAGACAGTGTTTTCATATGCTTTTAGTTTTAGTGTTTGCATAACTTGCTAGTGCACCGACCTCCAATTTACAGGCACCGGGGGGCAAAGTGACAGGTAGGTAAAATGGTGGTAAAATGGTAGGTGTAGGTAAAATATAAAATATTTTATCTCATTTTCACAATGCTCATTTTTACGTATGTTTTAGAAATTTTTTTTATTAAAAGTTAATTACAATACTGCCAGACACTTTCCGCAGGTCGAAACTTTTTGCCAGACGTCTGGCACTTTTGCCACTAAAAGCATATGAAAAGACTTTGTAATCGGATATATTTCATTAATAAGAAAATAACATATAGGTCTGGGGGTCATCGGCTCTTGGACTGAATAGTTACTTGCTTGAAATCGGAACCCATTCAGACTTACTTCTTGAATTCATTATTTTTTAATGCATTTGCATTTCTTTAAAATCCTTTTTAGTATTGGTTAGTTGGTAATACTTAATGAGTTAGCAATTATGTAAATTTTCCAATAGCTTAGTTTAAGTTTCTGGCGAGGTTTTTCACAGAGATCATGAAAGTTTTATACAAAGTAATGAAGTCTTTCATTTGTTGTTAAATATTTTAAAGTTATCGCTATTTGCATTTCCACAATGCTCTGCTAAAAGTTAAACTCTCCATCGATATTTTTGAATGCCATTAAAGCATTCCTAACTAAATAAATATGTTAACCTTAAGTTTTCAAGTTCGTTTACCTTGGACCTTAAATCGGTCTTCATAAACTGTTCAGTACTATGGTCTTCATTTAACTTATACTTTTCTTTTTGTTCAGACAAACTTAAGGGGGAATGGGTGCGCTGGACCGGGGGTCTCCAAAGCAAAGTGCATCAGTGTTAATCCTATGGCGAAAAAAATGTTCTCTGCCACATTTCTCCGGCTGTATTGAATATTTTTAAAATCGGATTTTTTTTATGTGATTAATGTAGCTGACTTACAGGTCCCGAACTTCCCACTTTTTGAAATTGGTTCGAATATTTTTTTTTTAATTTTCAATAAATAATTTTACACAAAATATCCGAAGCAATTTCAAAAAGTGGGAAGATAGAGACCTGTAAGTTATCTATGCATTAATTATTTAAAAAAAAACGTTTGTAAAAATATTCAATACAGCCGGAGAAATGTGGCAGAGAAAATAGTTTTTTCGCCATTGGATTAACACTGAGGCAAGTGAGTTTGGAGACCCGCGGTCCAGCGCGCCCATTCCTCCTTAAGCTGAAATATTATTTTCGCATGGCAAGTTTTCTTATAAATGTCGTTAAGGAATTAAATTTAGATCTTTACTCCTATAAAAAATTGTTGCCAATTTAAATTTTAAATAAAACTTAGTAATTTCTCAGTCTCGGGATTGAATTCCGGCATGGGCATGGGTATTTGTGTTGTATGTTTGTCTCTATTTGTCCTGAGTACACTGAGACATACGTGTTCGTGAAATCCAAGGAGTCGAAATTCCGGAACAAGCGTATGATAGGTTTGCTTTGGGTATCCGCTCAGATCGACCTCGTCACTTGACCAAGGTTCTAAATTAAGAGACGTAATTGGCTGAGTAGAAGCTCCATGGAGGCTAGATATAGATATCCGGAAACATACATACAACCTAATCTAACATTAGACATCAATTCTGGGTTCGAGTCCAGGATTAGGAAAGATTCACTTAGCCTTATAACTTTTTAGCAGGTGGATATTTTGGCCTAAGCTAGCTTGGGAGCTAAACAATCAGAATTTCAACTCTCTCTGGCCAACTGCAAATGATACAATGCATTCCATGACCGTCGATAACGTAAATCTAAATAGGCTCTCGTAATCTGATCTGCAGTGGGCGCAGCCGACATTCACCTGTTATTTGTTTTCGCTCCAAGGAGTTAAGATTTTCGAATCCAGAATATCATGAAAAGGTACATTAAGTATGAAGTCTTTATATTTGAATGGCTATAGTATATAAGTCCACTTTTATGGTTATTACTGTATATGTTGTGTTGTTACTAATGCCACTTGGGAAACCCAAGCCCTTTCCCGCGTAGGGCAAATGGGTGCGGTTTCTGAGAAGAGATGCCCGTGTAGGAGACTACACGGCAGGAATCCGACTTGGCATCGTGATGACAGATGCTGATATCTATCGCCACCTCCGCAATTTAGACAAGTCTCTGAAGGGAAGGGAAATAGTCTCCAGGGACCTGTACCCGTGGGAAACTGCGCCATGACCGCCCACAGGACTTTCGGACCCACAGATTTAACGAGCACGTACTCTGCATGTACTCGGTGGGTCTTCAGTGGTATCGGGACTCGATCGCGGGACCTTTCAATTCCGAGAACGAGGCCTTAACCACTCGGCTATCCACGGCCTTATTAGTATATAAATCCTTATACTTTATTGGTTATGAGTATATTATTCCTTAAAATTTTAATGGTTTATATTAGAAGAGTTCTTATACTTTCATGTTTATTAGCAAGTCCTTAAATTTTAATTTTTATTAGTTTTGTTCAGTTTATTAAAATAAATGTAGGAAATAATTTTTTACTCAGTTAATAGTACTTTAATTTTATTGTCGTTGGAGAATTACATTGTACTAACATACAGGGTGTCCAGAAAAGGACTCCCTGTTTTCAAAAATTAATAAAAAAGAAATAGATAGAGATATTAACACAATTCTTGCAGATAACGAATGAGTCATGTCTGGAATTTGATATGGAACACCTTATTATGTTAGTTATGTTTATTACGTTGTTATATGTTATTAAACTTTATTATATTCGATTCAACCGACAGGTAGCGCTGCAATACCATGTGTTGGATTCCACGCAATAATTATTGCTGATTTCCCTGAACTGAAAGCTACTGAACATTTCTGAACACGTATCCTTCTTTTCGGTATATACGCATGCCTAGTTCTTTCATACAGCCAACACACGGTATTGCCGTGCTATCTGTCGGTTAAATTGAACATAATAAAGTGTAATAACATAATAACGTAATAAGCATAACTAACATAATAAAGGGTTCCATATCAAATTCCAGACATGACTCATTCGTTTTCTGAAAGAATTGTGTTAATATCTCTATCCATTTCTTTTTTATTAATTTTTGAAAATAGGGAGTCCTTTTCTGGACACCCTGTAACTGGTGAACTTAAAAAATACTATAAATGAAGTTAACATTTAATTTTTTTAACAAATGGATTTGGTTACAAATATTTATCAAATGTTTAACTCATAACCTAATGCTAAACAAATGAATATTTCCTTAACTTGTTAATGTTCAAGAATCGTTGCACTCACTAAAAGAATTCTATAAAATGTTTCAAAGCAAGCATTGAAATAATGCTTTAACTGTTGTAAAAGTATTTTGCACTTCGAAAAATTTCGAATGCTCGCTGAATAGCATTTATTGAATTTGCACTTATTTTAGTAATAAAAAATACTTTTAAAAATTCTACGAATAAAAAGTTTGTTTTTTAATTACCACAAAAGTAATTTAAGAATTTTTTTTATAATAATCAATTGTACTCAGGTGTCGCCTTTTTTTTTTCAACCGCAAGCTTCCAACAGCAGTAATGCGATGCCTATTAAAATGGTAACGTTTCAGATGATGACACGCTCTTGTTTTTATATTTCTGCGTACCGTAGAGAAGCGGGAAAAGATTTATTTTTCTTTATAAAATTATCCCATATTAAATTGTTTTATATTTTTGAAAAGGTGGAAACATTACCTTTCATTTCATGTAAAAAAATATCCTTTTAATTTTGGCAATACCACAAATGACGTTTGCATCCTTACGAGCATTTAATGACAAAAATATATTTTTTCCAACTTGTGTCTGGAACACCTAAAATGTATTAAAAAAAGCTAAATAAAACATTCTATACATTTTTTTTTATTTATGGGGATGAATATTACATAATTTGTTTTAATCTGAGTTCAATACATTAATTATTGGTCATCGGGGAATTTTTGTCGATGAATGAGGATAACTTTGGCCTAAGATGTAAGGATTTCTTTTTGGAACTTAACACTTTCAAAAATGTAAGTAAAAGGGTATTCTGTTTAACTATTTTTGAAGAAGTCTTACTCTTATAATTGCCATTTTGGAGATGATTAAAAAAAAAATTAAACGATTTTAAACATTAAAAAGATAAAAATAAAATGCAAGAAACGTACAACATTCAAAATCGCTAATGTCGTCGAAATGCAAACATGCTCAAATTCCTAATTACGAATATATTATTGTTTTCCTTTTATAATAAAATCGTTTGCTTTTTATAAAGATATTTGTTATTAAATCTTTCTTCCTAAAAATAAGTTAATTTCCAATATTAAAATTGAAGTTTACGTTTCTTCTTTTATGCGGCGTTCAATAGAGTTCTTCATAGAATAATGTCATTCTATGATGTAATACAGTGATGGTAAAAGGAATGTTTCTTATGTATACAATAAATGAAACAAAATTAATTTTTGTTTCATTTATTGCATTGCTACATATTTCATATGATTTGCAGATTGTTTTCTAGATTATAATTTTTTAAAGGTTATTTGACTCATTTTCTTTTGGGTTTTTTTTTATGCATTTGTGTTTCTTATGTATTTCATGATTGGGCCGAAGTTACCCGCCCGGATTCTAACCGGGTACTAATTTTTTTTAACTAACATCATTTTTTTTATTTAAAAATTTAACAAAATTTGCTTACAAATTATTTATAAAAGTTCAATACTTAAAATGCATGGGGGTAATAAAAAATACTATTAAAATATCTACGAACAAAAAGATTATTTTTTTAAATTACCACAAAAATAATTTTAAACATTTTTTTATAGAAAATATTGCTTGTATCTTAATGTGTGTACAAAATTTTTTTCCTACTTTCTAAACCGCAGAATTTCAATATTCTATTTTAGTTTTGCGATGCCTTTTAAATTTAAGGTTAATTAGAACTTTTTACGAAAATCTGTTGTACAGTCACCTCAGCTAGAAAGTTGTGTATAAAAACTTATTCAAATTGTAAATATACTTTAGAAGTTACTCTTTCTTTTTTCACTGCAGTTTTGAATTTTTAATACTTTTTTCTATTGATTAAAGTACATTTACGATTTTGCATGATAGTTAGAAAATAAAAAAATAGGAATTAATTTCCATAAAAGTTTGAAATGATTGGATAATTTAGTATGTGCTGCCCTCTATGAACATACATTAGCAAACAAAAGATTATGTTATTAAAAAAAGTTAAAGAGAACAAATATTTAAGAAACATAATAATTTAACTACAGATTGTTTGTTCAAATATAGATTAACATATTATATTATATATCTTTAAAAAATAATTCATCCGAATGCACTTAGGATCCTTGTATGCAACGGCCGTCACCATCCATTCAATAGGTTTTGTTTTGTTCTTTGCTGTTCACCCGCTTTCACAGTACGAACTACAAGTCTGACAGACAAGTGAGATACGTCAAATTTAAGCAGAAAATCAGGCAAGGCTATATCCCATATTTCATAAAAAATATTTAATTATAAGTACTATATTTAAAAAAAAATTATATGTCTTACAATTTAATGCATATTTATGTAACAACCAAGAAATTCTAAAATAGTCTATTTTCCGGTTACTTAAATACTTTTTGAAAGTCTTATCGGAAAACAAGTAAATTTTTAACACAATAAATGTCTATAACAGTTTCTACATAAAATTTATCAATTTTAAAACAACAACAAAAAAATCGCCTCACACAGCATACAGCTATAATTTAAACTTATAAAAACCGAAATCAACTATTTTCATTTCGCAAACTAAATTAATATCATTTATCGTCTGCTTAATTTATTTGTAGTTCGAAGAATAATTAAATATTTATTAACAACAAAAAACATGAAAGTAAACTCCAAACTGCTCGAAATAAATAAGAAATGTAGATTAAAACTAACCAGAATTGTATGCCAAAAATATAATGACTTGCCGCTTTCTTAGTAAACAAATAATGAACAATCAAATAATCACACTGTTAGGGTGACACGGGGTAATTATTGGACAAAAATCAAACTTTTATCATAGCTCCCACATTTATGTAATTTTCTAAACAGTATTTTTTTAATGACTATTTGGTATATCTGGTAGCAATTTTAAAAACTACTATTTCCTTTGTAGAAGTTGAAAAAATAAATCAACTTGTGCCCTAAAAGTACCCCTCCATTTGGGGTAAATATTGATTTGTTATGATTCCTTACCAATAATTACCCCGATTTTCCGTGTCCAATAATTACCCCGGGTCACCCTATATATATTATGACATCTTTCCAAACTGATTGATGGCAAAAATAATTTTGCTTAAAATATTTTTAAGTTAAGTTTCTCATGCCATTGTTGGTGTGGCAACAGCGATTTAAATGACTTAAAATTAAATTTTAATGTTAATTCAATGGGGAATTCGCCGACAGACAGTAGACAAACGATGTAGATTTAATTTCGGTCGTTATCAACCTAACCAAATTAGCTTTTACTATAGCTTTTTGTAATAGTAGTTTTCTTCTATTCAACTTATGTTAGAATCTTGATTTCACAAAAGCTATTATATGCGACTTATAAACTTTTATACTTGGCCTATTTGTTACTGTTCGCCTCTGTTGGATGTCATGCCTGGTAATTTATTTTTGGTCGGTCCCAAAAAATTACTAGTCATGACATCAAACAAAGACAAACAAAAACAGATGTCCAGTTGCAATTTTTAATGTAAAATTAGAATAATCAGCAACACTTCGGTTAATTGGAGTTCTACTGTTCTGTTTTTAGTTTTAGTTTGAATTATCGTCTCACTACAGCTACACGAGGGCCATTGGCGATGGGCTTCGTATTTTAGAGCCATCTACTGTTGTGTTGAAATTAGGAGATAATATCGCAAGTACGGCTTATGCTTCCTTTGTATGTGAAGGAAGAACTTTATTGAAAGAATATATTGGCTGTGTGGTTGATTATTTAGATAACGTTGCACTACCCCTTATTTCTCCCGGGCCCTTGTAATTTTGTACAACCGTCAATTCTACGTAGTTAACCAGGTTGATGTATCCTTTTGTTCAGATTATTTTGTAAGGATAGAAGTTAAAATATTCGAAACATATGGCCAAAAATGACTTTTTTAAACTTTCTAGTGCAGATAACTAATTAATGTGCAAAATGTCCCGCATTGGCATATTCGCAATCTGCGAAATAATAGAGCAAGAGCCCAGGGCCCCCAGACCTAAATTATTTTCTAACGAATGAAATGTATCGGATTAGGTATAGTTTTCATATACTTTTAGTGTATGCATACCCGCTAGAGAGGACCGACGGCCAATTTACAGGCATTGGGTGCATCAGGTAGGTAAATTATAAGTTAATTTATGTCATTTTCATAATGATGATTCCTGAAACGGCCCGGCGGCTGTACAACTAAGGATTCGATAATGATATTCCTATCACATATTACGCGGAAACAAAAATCCTGCGTAGCGAAGATGTTAAAGGTCCCTGTAAAGTTCATTTTTTGTCCCACGCATCTGGTGGCCCGATATCTACGTATTTTCTAACTAAACAAAAATGTAATTAAATTGAAATGATAATCTGTGTTCGTTAATTAATTTTTTAGGGGGACTGTAATTGTTCGTTACTTTTATGGTGACGTAATAAGGCTGAGTCGATTAGCAATAAAAAGAAGAAAGATTATCATTTCGATTTAATTAAATCTTTGTTTAGTTAGAAAATACGTAGCTCCATATCGCGTCACTAGATGCGTGGGACAAAGTCTGAACTTTACAGGGATCTTTAAAGCGTCTGGAAAAAGTTTCGGCAGGCGGAAAATGTTTGGCAGAATGATTATTAGCTTTTAACAATATTTTCTAAAACATACGTAAAAATCAGCCTTTAGAAAATGACTTATGTTAACTTATAATTTACCTAATTTTTGCACCCGATACCTATAAATTGGTCGTCGGTTCACTCTAGCGGCTATGCATATACTAAAAGTAAATGAAAACCGAACCTAATCCGATACATTTCATCCTTTAAAAAATGACTTAGGTCTGGGGGCCCTGGGCTCTCGGTCTATTAGGTCTGGGAGTCCTGGGCTGTTGGACTATAAACAAACTGGCACCTCACTTGGCTTTACTGCGTCACGGCGGTTCGAAATTACGAGTCCTTTTCATATTTGCCCCCGACTAGCTGTAGTGAGACGTTAATCTAACCAAACAAATCCACGAGTCAACTTTATCATTATCATAGATTAACGTTTCTGAACTGGTGGGTCACGACTGAAATAAGGAACTATATAGAGGTAAAGAAGAGGGCTATCTGAGACTGGACTGCAAACTCAGAAGGCACGACAAAGCGACAATAACTACTTCAATTCTATTAAAATAGTAGTTTCGCAAATCATTCACAGATGACGCTACCATTTTTAAATCGGACGCCTTTTTTGTTTGTGGGTTTTTCCTTGAAGTTACACACGTTTTCTATTTGTGGCACTAGTGTCTACAAAAACGCCAGGTGTCAAAACTTGAGAAACACTGATCTAACCAAACAAATCAATCAGCCAACTTTCTCTTTACCAGACTATTAGCAAAATGGACGTCGTTGCTTTGGCCTAACTCCCCCAGTTGAAAATTTTGATTGTAAAGTTGTAAAGCTTGCATTCGGATTTCAGGAATCCTGATAAGGATACTTGTTGTGTGGACAATCTGAAACCTTAGTTGGTTCCTTCCTTCTTACTAAATATAATCGAAAACTGCCCTCGGGAAACGAATTAATGATGAAAGGCCAGCAGTTTTCGAATCAAATGTCCGATATCTAAAACTCGCGATGTTAGTTTGACAAAACTGTAATAAATAGCTCAATGATTATATCGTCACTTAAGTTCCCACATGTGCTATCTCATTTTCTCAACTTTTCAGGGGAGCCGAAAAACGTGTTTGTTCATTTAACACCGGCTGTTCGGACTTTTTCTTGTTACATAATATTGGTCTACATATCTGGGCTGATAGCGTGCCCAACGTTATAGCATCTGGGCTACTATGCCGAAATTTTAGTGATAAAGTTCGAAATGAGCATTAACCGGTTAGGTGCCAGATAGTTAACGCTGCTAAAATGATACAGCGATAAAAAAAAGTCTTCTAACCGTGTTTTGGCGAAAGTAAAAATAAAATCAATGGTGGCCCCCTAGTGGCCGAGGTCGATAATCGAAGAGCCTTTCAACGAGAAGGTTCTTTGGTTCTGTCCTGATCCAGTCATATTATAGACGTATTCGTCCTGGGGAAAAAATCCCTCTAAAAATCACTGGGGTACTCGAGTACACTTCGATAACGTGCTCGTTAAATCTGTGACGTCGAAAGTCCCGATGGTGGTAGCGCACGATTGGCTTTTTGTTAAATCTCCTAAAGGGAGCCAGGAATCGACAGCCGGAAACTATTACACTACCTAAATGAGAAGAAAAAAGCTGCTTTATTGGCGGCTAAGTCTTAGCAGAGTCGGCACATTCCCCAGAACTGAGAGCCATTTTACTGTGGCACCATCTAGGCGACTCTCGCTACCAATTTTGACTCACAGATTACAATGAATCTGAGCTTTCTGTGGATGTTAAAGTATGCCGAGATTTTAATTTTACCGAGAGAACCCAAGCCAAATGGGTACTCAAGGGATCTTTTACATACTACATAATCGTATGACATGCACTGCAGTTGTATCTTAAGACAGCTGTATCTTTAGACTAAGCCATCGTTTGCAAGGGTGTCAACCCATACTGAAGATTTGCTGATGCTGACAGACACGATTGCCACCCGCGGGCCATTGTGTGAAATGTAATTTTATTACAAAGGTACGGGCGTTTCAGAGGTCTCTTTCGGGAAAGGCTAGAGTAAAATTAAGCTGCAACCTAATCAAAAACTTATAAAACCCGGTTCGGTACATGTGAAGCACTGATCGCCTTCTTCGATAGGCCCAATGGAGAAATTCGTAGTTTTGGGGAGTTCGCGAACACTTTTTTTTACCGTCTGATACAGGATGTCTATAATTAAACTGACAGTACTCGGGGTTTCTGTAGAGCGAACAAATTGGCGGAATTACTGTTCTTTCGGTATAGCTATAGAGGCTATTGACGACATGGGAGGAAGAATTTCGCAAAAAAAGTAGTTCCAAAAATTTCCAATAGGGGTAAATTTAGAGCCCTTGTTGTCATTTAAAGCCTAGAATCACCATTAGACGATTATAAAACTTCAAAATGCAAAATTTTAAAGACGTAGTCGCAGTACCGTAGTACGATCGTCACAAATTGTAACTAAAATAGTAACGATTAACTCCAACAGTAACAATGCGGAGTAAGTTTCTATGCTATTTTTCGTTAAAACTGACTTCGTAAAAGCTAAATCACATTCATTTTAACGCAACATACTCTGGGATGCAAAAAATAGACACTGACGTAATTTAGCTGTAAAATTAAAAATTGTGATAGTAGAATTACAAAAAAAAAACCTAAACATATTTAAAAAATATTTTGAAATGCTATAATTGATCAAAAAAGTGTTTGATTTGCTATAACAATAATTTTTTTCATAAAATATAAATTTGTATGATGCAAAAGTTTAGGCACAAATACGAGATTATGCTAATTTAAAGATAGATAAAGTAGATAATGGCCTAATTTCGCATTTTTATTGATGAATTGTATTTTTTATATGATAAATTGAAAAAAACACGATATCCGGTGAACTTAACAGATTTAATAACAATATTAATTCAATTTTACACCAAATAGGCAATATAGTTACTTTAAATCTTTATTCAAATCATATTTGCTTCAAATGTATAATTTAACATCTCTAAATACGAACCGAATGTTTTGAAACGAATTCGTGTATTTAGAGACATGCATTGATTGATTTTCTTGATGAAAAGTGCAGTCTCTCCCATATTTAATCTCAAAATAGCGACATATTGTTCTTTTTATACTTCAATACAATTCAGAGAGATTCACCTCTTCAAAAACGCCCAAAAAGTCGGTCATTTCAACGTTGAACCGGTTACAATTTAACCGGTCCCTTTAGTGTTATTTAAACACGTTCAGTTTAACCGAATATTGAATTTTGAAGAGGTGACTATCTCTGCATTGTATTAAAGTGCAAAAAAATGTCGCTATTTTGTTATTTTATATGGGAAAGACTGATCAAAGAGACATCAAAAGACATCAAGAAAATCGGCTAATGCATGACTTAAAATCCACGAATTCGTGGCAAAACTTTAAGGTGATAGACTGGTAGGTATTCGGTTTGTATTTAAAGACGTTAAATTGCGCATTTGAAGCAAATATGATTTGAATAAAGATTTAAAGTGGCTATATTGTCTGTTTGGTGTAAAATTGAACCAATATTGTTATTAAATCTGTTTAGTTCGCCGGATATCGTGTGTTTTTAATTTATCATATAAAAAAAATACAATTCATCAATAAAAATGCGAAATTAGGTAATTATCTACTTTAAATTAGCATAATCTCGTATTTGTGTAAACTCTGGCAACATACAAATTTATATTTCGTGAAAAAATTATTATTGCAAATCAAGCAATTATGTTTCAATTATAGCATTTCAAAATATTTTTTTAATATGTTTAGGGGGCTTTTGTAATTCTACTATCACAATTCTAAATTTTACAGCTAAATGACAACATTGTCTTAACTTTTGCATCGCAGTGTAGCATAGAAACTTGCGCTGCATTGTTACTTTTGTATAGTCGTCACAGACCACTTGTGGATCTAATTCGACGTTAATTACATCAAAACAAGTTTACTAAAGAAGTTTACAAAGCTAAACAAGTTTACAAACTAAGTTTCTCAAAAGAAGTTTTATGGTAGCATGAACTTTACTAACTTCGAACTTTTCTTGGATTGACGTTAAATCAGTATCGACCATAAGAGATTCGTACATACTCATCCCTCTTTTTTTAGGCTATTGACAAAATAAGGTAACTACTCAACTGAACAAGGATCTGTGTCGCTAAAATTAGTATTAAAAATAATATTTAAAATATACTGCTTAAAAAGTTTATCTTGTCAATCTACCACTCAAATGTTTTTCAAAAATATATATAAAATAATCACAATATTACTTTTCGGAACATGGAATTAAAATGTTATCTTATATTTAAGCGCAGAATCTGCAATTTTGTAGATAATGTGAAGTATCTAAAAAAAACAAGGTTTCCTGGCAATTTCTAGCCTCAAGAGAAGCTTAGAAAAGAGCCACTCGTTCCGCGATTAAAACAGCGGTCATGTGACGAGATTGAGATGGCACCCAACGGAGCTTTGAGCAATATCGTTCTCTAATACCAGTTGAAATATATAACTCCACAGATTTTATGTGCAGTTTTGTCATAGAGTAGGGGATCCTTAGCAAATAAAATAGAAATGTTCAACTTTCTAAAATAGTACTTGAATACATGAACTTTTCTAATAACAAACCTTAATTTTTTTCTTATATTTTAACTAAATTTTGTAACCATATTATGTAATAAATCAATTAAACTATAATATTTATAAGCATTAAAATTTCACACAATACTTCAATGGTTTTAAAGTCTTCAAGTGGCTGATCTTATAAGAGTTCAGCCTCCTGAAGACTTTAACCATTGAAGTATTGACTATTAATCTAATTGTAAAAAAAATACATTATGAGGAGAGCAACCCAAGTAGAGCGCCGGAGGGGAGACACCTGACGAAGAGGTACACCCTGGTCCTCCAGGTTGGGGGTTGAGCCTGGGGCTGACAACCCACCTCGTAAAAAAACACTCGTTTCGAAATCTAATGGAGAATCTAATCGGACAAAACTTGGAAAGCACCTAATGGAATCTGTTGAAATCAAATTGACCATGTACTAATTGATTACAGACATTGCTCTGACCTAATGGATGTTAGAACATATACAGGTGCTAATATCGACTCAGAACACTACCTGATTATTGCCAAAGTTAGAGCAAGGCTCTCCAATGCCAAGAAAGAACGGGTAGACCCATTAAAATACTTTGATTGTGAAAATCTGAAGAATCAAAAAATAACAAAGGAATATGTTGACTGTCTAGAAAAACATTTATTAAAGATAAGTGGCTGTGACTCCATGGATGAAAATTGGAGAGAAATTAAGGAAAGTATTTCTCATGCAGCTAAAGCTACTGTTGTCAACACTAAACACAGTAAAGACAATGAGACGATGAGTGTGCCGAACTTACTAAGAAGAACCAAGCATATAAAAAAAATGCTGCAAATAAATGCCAGACATAACTCGGATGAATATAAAAGAGCCAGAAAAAAAACTTCATAAATCAAAGAAAAGAGCTTTAAAAGAGGAAAACTTAAAAAACATAGACAATCTTAAAACCATTTAACGAATGCAGAGCATTCTATCGAAAGGTCGTCGTCAGTCGTTCTGACTTTAAACCAAGCTCTACTCTAAAACTACTCTCTATGTCGAAATAAAAAAAGGTGAAATTCTGGCTGGCAAACAAGAAATCCTTAGTAGATGGTTTGAGCACTTTGATAATCTTTTAGTTCAGAGGATACAAGAGAGAACCATCGACGCAACTCGGTGGATTTCAATGATGATGAAATTATTCCACCCCCAGAACAGGACGAGATTCAATTACCAATCAATAAACTAAAAATAACAAGTCACCAGGACATGATCTTATTTCTGCAGAGCTGCTTAAAAATGGATGCCCTCAACTATATGAGCAGCTGTATAAGTTAATTGTAAATATTTGGAACTTTGAAAAGTTATTTTTGGAGTGGAACATTAGTATTTTGTGCCCTATCCATAAGAAAGGAGACCCAATATTATATTCCCACTATAGAGGCATCAACCTTCTACGCATTGCACATGCTATAAAATCCTTTCTAATATTCTATTTATGAGACTAAAACTATTCCTTGATTCAGAAATCGGTAGTTACCAATGTGGGTTTAGAAGTGTAAAATCCACTGCCGACCAAATTTTCAGTTTACGTCAAATTATTGAAAAATCAATGGAGTATGGTATTGACACTCATCACCTGTTTATAGACTTTAAGTCAGCATTTGATAGTGTAAGCAGTGTGCCCTTTCTGAAAGTTTAAGTGTTAGTAACGGTGTTCGACAGGGTGACTCACTGTCATGCCTTCTTTTTAATATAGCACTGGAAAAGGCTATCCGTGATGCAAATATTAACAGAAGGGGTGCTTTCTTTCATAAATCAGTTCAGCTTTTGACCTATGCTGATGATATTGTTGCAAGGAGCGTCCCAGCCTTGAGAGAAACTTTTCTGTCTTTGGAGGTACCTGCAAATCAAATGGGACTGGCAATTAATGACTCCAAAACCAAATTATTTGCCTTTACAAAAAAAACACCATCAAATGACACACTCAATCATTTGGAAATCGGCCCTCATACATTTGAAACTGTTAGCAGTTTTACTTACCTAGGATCTTATGTTAACAACAAGTATGACATTGTTTCTGAAATCCAGAATGACATATCACTGGCCAATAAGACATTCTTTGGACTTCGCTCCATCTTGAAATCTTGTTTCCTCTCCAGAAAAACTAAGTTATTAGTTTATAAAACTCTCATCAGGCCGGTCCTAATATATGGTTCAGAAACTTGGCCTCTAACTAAAAATGGAGAGTGCAGAATTGCAAAATTTGAGAGAAGGGGGTTCTGAGAAGCATTCCTGGTGTCGTCAGGGAGAATGGCGCTTGGCGAAGACGTACTAACTCTGAGATTTATAGGCTATTTAAAGAGTCTGATGTCATTAAAACTTTCAAAATAAATAGGATGAACTGGGCTGCGCATATAATACGCATGAAAGATGAAAACCCAGTCAAAAAGGTATTTTCTGCCAAACCTCTCATAACACAAGACGAGTAGACCAAAACTATACACTCTTTAAAACAAAAGAGTGAAATTCACTCCTATAGGAAGAGTGCATTTCTGCAGGACGGAAAGGAGTAGAAATTAACTCAGACTGAGTTAAAAACCGGGTCGTTTTAATGAGTGAAGGACGCAGATTGTTTTCTTTTAATTTCTTTTACCCACTCCAAAAAGAGTGAAATTCACTCATATAGGAGAATTGCATTTTCGGCACGGAAAGGAGTGGAAATTAACTCAGACTGAGTTAAAATCGCTCGTTTGTTTTAAGAGTGTAAGATGGATTGACTGTGTGGAGTCGGATTTTAAAATCCTAAGAGTAAAAAACTGGAAGACCCAGGCCAAGAGTAGGTTGTCCTGGAGGAGTCTCCAACAGAAGGTCTTGGCTCACCCTGAGCTGTCGTGCCAAAAATTAAGATAATTCCAAACAAATTTGTATCACAAATATACATTTCTTCAAGTTTTATTTTACCTTAAATAAAATTTCTCGTTGTGTTGGACGAAGTTAAAATATTGAATAGTTATAAAGTAAATATTGAACAGTTAAAATATTGAATAAATTTTTTTTCTTATAGTTATAATTTAAATTTTAAAAGAAATTTGGGCATAAAGCTTTTCCTGATTTTTTGCTTCAAAATGATGTATCTCACTTATTTGTGAGACTTGTGATTTGTTTTGTGAACGGGGATGACAAACAGAGGGACTGACAACATCATTTTTTTACGATATCTGATAATGTGCAAGAAAACCCACTTTTCGTTAAAACACATATTTTTCCATTTTTGTTTCAAAAGTATCATCAGCTGCCAAAATGTGAAAGTAATACAACCACTTTTTTATTACAAAAACAAAAAAACCTCCCAGACTCTAATGCTCTATTTTTTGCCTTTGCGAAACTATTACTTTCATTCTGTCTTAGAAGTATCTTTAACCCCATTGGGAAAAGAACTGGAACAAAAAAGTTTAGATAAAAGATAATATCCTATATCAAGCGAAATAGGAAGTAATGTGTTGGCAACCGTTTTTTGCTGCTTATGTTTCTTAAATCAATATCTAAAAAAAAGGTTGATTTTTAACAAAAATAATTTTTATTAAAACAAAAAGTTTTCAAAAAACTAAAATGACCGACTTTCTTGTTATTTATAAACTCACTGAAATTCTTATCGAAAAACAAAGTATATTTGTAACGGTAACTGTTACCTGGAATCGCTTCCACACAAGATTTATACACTTTAGAAAAAAAATCACCAAACACAATTTAGTTGTAATTTAAACTTTTAAATGCCAAAAGTGGCTATTTTCATTAATTTTCTTTCGTAAATTCCATATTCTTTACCGTTTAGTGTTTTATTTTTAGTTCAGAGAAATTGCTGTAAAATTGCTTAAGTTAAATCCTAAAAGTAGGTGATCTTCCCTTCGTAAAACTGCACCTAAACCCTTCATAGGTTAGAGAATGTTTCGTTTTATTGCCTGAGGCAATAAAACTTGAAACTAACTTGGCAACTAACTTGTCGGCTCGTCACTTGACTCGTCGCCAATAGCCCTCGTGTAGCTCTAGTGCGACGATATTTCAATCTAAACTAAATTCAATGACGTTGGTGAGGAGGTTGTCACGACCCTATCTACGTTGGTAGGCCAATATATAACTCCAGTGAAGCTTGTCTCATCCAAATACCACGGTGTTCTTCTCCCCCCTCATCTTCCAACATCAGGATCGGATGATATCATCTTCCGCATCCCACCTTCTCCCCCTCGTTACTATCGATCGCAATGGACCCTCCCAGAGCATCCCATCGCATCAAAGTAGTAAACGTGGTCTGGCGTTGTAACGCGTGTTCTAAACGAAAACGTGGAATTTCACGTTCTCCTTATTTCGATTGTGTGCTTCAAAGTCTCGGATTACAAGAACTGAGGTTCAACGAGGACTTTTGGCGAATTATTTATTGATTTAGAAGATTTCAATGTCAAAGTTCTAAAGACCAAGGTTGTGTTCAAGGATTTGTTTGTGTTGTGAGTACGGAAATCACGTGATTTGGTATTTTGTGGTGTTGTTTATTTATAAGTAGTTGGAATTGAGAAACTGAAATAGTGGTACTGTCTTTTTGTGAGTTTCGGATATCAAATTAGGAATGACATTTTTCGAGATTACTTATTGATTTTAAAGGAAGTTGTTTCCACTTTCGTGGCAATGTCAAAGTTCTGAGGACCAAGGTTGGCAATGTTTGTGATATTGTAAGTACTGAAGTCACGTGATATTGTGGTTGCGTTGCTGTTTTTTAATAGATCGTTTGCATTGAGAAATAAGATTAGTGGTACGTATTGGTAGGAAGTCGCTGTCAATGTTTTTGCGGTTTATTGATTTTGTTTCCCAATCAATACACAGTTTAGTCCGAAATCAGAGCGTTTGAGGCGTTCAAGTGTATACTTGAAATATTTAAATAGATAAAATATGCAACTATTTTATTATTAGTATCATTAACTTTAAAGTAAGGTAAAAAGTTAGAAGCAATTGTCATTTGAAAGACGTTTAGTAAATATTAAAAAAAGGTATCATTGGGAAAGGTACTTAGTTGACAATAAATTAATTAGTAAACACTTGTACGTAAGAAAAAAACACTGATAACTAGAAAATACAAGACACTTTGTGATGTGTGTACGTGTTACTACAACACAACTTTTGAGTTAAATAATTTCAATGGTACTATGAATAGTACTTTTGTTAGGCTACCTTGATACAGAACTTAAAACATACAAGGATATAGAACCATATTATTGCTATAATAAGTATTAAATTAAATATCCGTCAAATCAAAGTTATTTTTATGTAGGTAAAATATTTGTTAACTGCTGTAAATAACGGTTTATTTTTGTTTAAATCACTCTCTGACTAAATGCTCAATTTATAAATAGTAATGATAAACTAAGCAGTTATATTTGCTTACCAACGTCATATTAACCTTAAGTTATTTCTTGATATATTTATGTACTTTCATAAACAATACACTTTTTTATGGATTTAATATGGTGATAAAGTACTTATAAGAAACCATAAATATTTTATTATAAACATAAAACACCCTTATAATGTATTTATAGGCCATATGCGTTCAGTAGGATACGACTGCATAAATCTTATGTAAGAAATATTTTATAGACAACAAAATATATAAGTAGAGTTAGTATATAATTTTGAAATTCTTGGCGTTTAGTACCGAAATACTTCGCACCTTTCTAAATTATATAAAAAAATTACAATAATACTTAGCTGGTAGTTTATACTTGTAAAAAAAATGCACAATATAATTGAAGTGTATCCAAAAATCATACCTAACTTATTCATTATAGTATTCTAGGAAGAAAAAGTATAGAGTGAAAAGATATAGGCACATATCTGGTCAATTTATCCAAACTTAAAAGATTCATTTTAGTTTCTAATTTGTTGAAATTTGCAATTTTTGAAATATTAAAAAAAGAAAGAATAGTTAATTGTACAATTTTGTTAAGAATAATTTGAGACATCACTTTCGTATAATTAATTTATCAATTAAACCACAAGTATATTTGATATTTTATCTTGCTAAGGTATTCATGCTTATTTAATGACTATTAAGATTTGAAAAATTCAAAGATTTTTAACTGAAAATTGTCAAAAAATGACATAATAATATAAAGCATTGACGAACATTGCGACACTTGTTTACTAATTTACACAATAAATATAACTCACAAAAAAAAACCACTAAACAACTGTATAATAATTATAGAAGTAAACGAAAACATAGTATTCAGTTATACATCTCTTACTATTAATTCAAATTAAATTCAATATAATTTAAAATAATTACGATCGTAATTATAAACTTTGAAAATACACTTCTATTTGTAAAGAATTATTGACAAAAAGGCGAAATTAGAAAATTAGAAATAGTAAAAAATTAGTTCGAAATTAGAAATAGTAAAAGTAAATATTAGTAAAGATCAAATAGTTTTTATTTGTAAATGTAAAGATTAACATTGTGATAACCAAATTTAACTAGAAATTAACAAGTTCAAGTAATTTTTTTTTATATTGTCCATATTTTATTGCTAGTTCCATTCTGAGTTTTAATTCTAATGAACAATTCTAGTGCTGTCTTCTAAACATTTCCGTAGCTTGCAAGTTTTATTTTAAGTTTAATTAAAATCAAATAACTCGGAGAAATCATTATTTACATTTCTATTGTAGGATTTTAATTATATTTTATATTCTGTTATAACTTCTGCAAAATTTCAATACTCGGAAACTACCATTGTTGGAATTTTGTTGAGTGAGATTTTGATTAATAATAAAACAATATTTCAAAAAGCATGTGTTATAATCATGAACAATTCTTGTACTGAGTACATCTGCCTTCTACGGTGAAGTCTTCTGAAATGATAATACCTTCGAAAGACTATTTTATGTGTGGTACAGGCTTCATAATATATAGTAACTATAAACTTTAAACTTGCTGTTTGCAAAAGAACAATTAACCAGAGCATTAAGAATCTTCGTCATAGACGTGACTTTACATTAGAAATTTATTTATTGACTGGTAATCTACATTTACTAATTGGTAATTAACATTAATTTACTGATTAGTAATTCTACAACTTCGACAAGAAATTCTTAGCAGGACATCTTTGAATATTTGTGATACGAATATTGATCGTTTAATCAGGCAGTAACTGTCCTTAGGTAAATGAACAAACTTTGTTTGAACTTGTCATTCCTCTGGATCTAAGAAAAATTATCAATACATTAAAATGAATTTTCCATACTCGAAACAAGTAAATGTCATGGTTAAGTAATTCCTGTGCTGAATTCTACAGCTTCTGCAAATAATTCTTACTTTAACTCTGGATATTTCATCGGAAAGTTATCGGAACAATTGTGACTAAATTGTGTTAACTTCATTTTAATTCAAATTATTATATTTAGATAAAATCAGCTTTTCTTTTGGATCAATGAAAATCATACTTAAATCATTATAAATATTCTTTAAGTTTATAGATAAGCAATTTTAAAATGTACTTTTACTTATTTTGAAGTTCATTTCTTTGTCTAGTTGGTAAACGAAAAATAATAAATAATCAAATACCACAAAATATTATTGATTTGACAAATGTCAAATAGATAGTTGGATAACTGATGAACGAATGATTTTTGATAAACGAATAACCCTCAGCAACTATTGAATTCACAAAATGAATCGACCTACAAAAACTCAGTTTAAAACTTTGACCAAAGAAAAGATCATCCCAGGACTATCTTTGTCCTCGCGTCGATCTCCAAGTCGCACTCCGGTGAGGAAACCGGAGATCCCTGGTCACTCGTCCTCGGTTATTATTGACCGTTGTCCTTCTCCGGATATCAGCAGCCTCCGGTGGAGATCCAGATCCGAAGAAAGGTGAGTGTCAGTCAAATAATTACGAAGGTTTATTTTTCAACCTCCAATAGGCTGTAAAGAAAAGACGGCTCAATATACAAAAAAGATTTTATTACCAATAGTAATGTACAATAAAGCTTATTTACCTACATGATAACCTTGACAATTAGGGCATTTGTCATATTTGTGAACAAGCTTTACAATACCCACTTCATAAAATGTAGCCGCCAAGTGAGAATGGCGAGCTGCTATTCTTTTTTCGTAGGCAGAAGATAACAGTGTAACGGAAATTCATCGAAGAATGAGTCGAGTGTATGGCGATACCTTTATAAGTGATGGCGTTGTTAATGAATTGTGTCGAAAGTTTAAAGGTGACCGAACTGATGTTCATGAAGAAGGGGGACAAGGCGACATTCTTCAGCGAGTTGACTAAGCGGTTAGGGAAACTCGAAGGTACCATAAGTGAATTACCGATTTGCATAGTGGCTTGAAGGGCAGTGCTTTCAAATTGACGTGGAGCGCAAAGAAACCGTCACAACTCCCTTCAAATCATTGGTGGCTACATTTTATAACCCTTTAAGACTGGCGATCAGATGGCGCTGATTTAAGTTTATGAGTCTAAATTTTAGAGTTTTATCGAAAAAATGCCTTAAACAGCATCAATACCAGCAACTCCTTTGAAACAAAGTCATTTTTTATACAATTAACGAATGTAAAAACTTGAATATTCTCTTTTATACCCGCAAGATCGTGAAAGAGCAGTCTTAAACGGATAAAGAGGGTTTTGCGAAACCCAGATATTGGCACCTTAGGAATAGTTTATTCTTTTGAATATCGTTATCTTCAAAAAAATTTGAAGATTTTAAATTTAGTTCAACAAAATAAAACAGGTTGGTAAACAAAAGGTAGGGTAGTTCTGATTTTTGGATATTTTTTTTAATATTGGAGGTTTAATTAAGAATTCAAGTTTGTGACCTTGGGGCGCCGCCACTGTTTCTGGAATTTTATTTTAGTTTTTGCAGATTTACTCCCTGAAGGGTTAGCTTTAAAACAAAGTAATGAATTCAACAATTAAAGAGGGATAAATACTCTACAATTTGAGTGCATGCTGGTGTTTTTAAGCCCAATAGTTTCTGAGATACAGCTCCTCAAAGTTAGTGTTAATTGCGAAAATTGCTCAGTGGATGTGATACTACCAGTGCCCTCTTCTGTCAAGGGAAAGTAAAGTTTTGCTCACTCATTGAAAAACACCAATACCTACAAACTGAATTGCAAATATTCCTCAACCATGAAGCTACCAGTGACCAAGTGGCTAAGACAGGCGAAATTTTCCTGATTCATTTATATGGAGGTAATTCCAAATGCTCTGCATCTCAGTGACTTGCGCTACCAACTTTTTACAAAATCAGCAACGAAGGCGAGGTCCAGTCTTGAACACTTGCCTCCAACAAAAGACGCAGCACGGTTTCATGCCTTCCGATCGTAATTTCAGGTACAGAACTATTTGGGGCATGAAAAATATCCTCTCGAATGGGGTTGAGAACGCACGCTATCTGGTCTCTCCCCCGCAAATGGAAAGGGATGCAGCTCCTGAATCCCTCCTTAAAATGATATCTTGCAACTGTAAAAAAGGTTGCAAGAATGCTTGCAGGTGTCGAAAAGCAGGTCTTTATGTTCTTACCTATGCAGCTGTGACATGGGAAAAGTTTGCGAAAACGTGCCGGATATTATTAAACTTGACGCCGCTGAATATGTGGAGAGAACGATTTAACGTCCAATGAATTTATACATGAAGATATTGAAGAGTTTGATGGATGATCTAGATTTTATCTGCATTATCTACTGAATAAAAGCATCCAATATATTAAATTAGTCTATGGTGGTAACCTATGCAGATTGAATAATCTTTAATAAATTTTTTATAAGATTAATTTTATATTTAAATAAACCACCAAAATGAAAAAAATGACGAAATTTTCTCAATTTACCCACAAATAAATTTAATTGCATTAACTTTGCTATTAAATAAAAACTATATGTGAAAACTGCTATATTTTGGAAATGACAATTTTTTCAAAAACTGTGATGAGCTGTATCTCAAAAACTATTAGGGCTAACAACACCGACATGCACTCAAATTGTAGCATATTTAATCCCTCTTCAATTGTTGTAGGCATTACTTTGTTGTTAAACCAATCCTTCATTGAATAAATCTGCAAAAACTATGAACAAAAAGTCCGACGTTTGTCCTTGGGGCGCAGTCTGCGATGGCGCCCCAAGGTCAGAATCTTGGATTTTTAATTCAACCTTCTATACATAAAACATATCCAAAAATCAAAACTACTAGACCCTTGTAAGGTAACCCCCTTTTTACGACAGATTTACTGAACATTGAGGCGCGGTATCCAAATTTTCCATTTGGGGCGCGCACGGTGGCAAGGCTCTTCTTAATCTTAAAAATGGAACATAAACATAAAAAAGCATCCGAAACCTTAAATTACCCTTTGGTAACGTGTACAAATTAATTACACTGTAATAACTTTGCTATTAAATAAATCCTTTGGAGAGAAAAATTGCTAAATTTTGAAAATGACAAATTTTTCGCAATTTACACTAACTTTGAAAAACTGTATCTCAGGAACCATTTGGCCAAAAAACACCAGCATGCACTCAAATTGTAGCCTATTTCTCCCTCTTTAATTTTTGTATTCCAAACTAAAAATACTAACTCTTTAGGGAGTAAATCTGCAAAAACTAAAAAAAAATTCCGACGTTTGACCTTTGGGCGCATACAGCGGCGGCGCCCCAAGGCCACAAACTTGGATTCTTAATTAAATCTCCAATATTTAAAACATATCCAAAAATCAGAACTATCCGACCTTTTGTTTAGTAAACCCTCCTTTTCACGACAGATTTACTGAATTATTTTTCTTTTGAGATTTAACGCATGTTTATGACTGTGTAAATTTTTTTTTTTAATTTTTAAAACTAAAGGCATTTATAAAAATTATAATGGACACCATTTCTTTGTAAAAATAAAAATATCGAGTACATAAAATTAATTTTTTTTTCCACTCACCAAGGGCGATTCGCTTCCAGTGTCGTCCGAATTTTTAAAAGTCCGTCCTATAATAATAATTTTTCATTATTAGTTTTAAACATCGGTAATAATTAGTAATTATCAGTTATTTTTAATAATATTCATTTGCTGATACTAACCTTAGAATATCGAAATTAGGCTAAAAAAAGTGGTTATTCTCTCCAAATATGATCAGTGATTTCTGTTTAGTAATGTGATGGGGAAAACAAATATATACACCCTGTTAACAATTCCATCAGCAACACCCCTTTTTTATAACCCAGATATGTGTATCATTTCAAAAATATTATTTTTATAATATTGAATATAATTTTTTTTCGGCTGACTTTTATTTCTAGATATATTCAATCCTATAGGAATCGACTTGTACAAGTTGTGTTTTTTTTCTCGAATATTAGTATTTCAGCTTATGTTAATATCCTGACTTAAATGAGAATGTTTCAGATGATGTAACGCTCTTGTTTTCATTTTCCTGTGTCCCACAATTTTATTGGTTGTTTCGGTTTTACTCTTTAAAATTACCATCATAGATGAAAAGAAACTTTTCTTTTTATGCAAGCTTTCTTTCAAAAATAATTTGAATGACCAACAGAACTCAAGAAGATGGCATTTTTAAAATTCATTACGTAAAATATTCTTAGAAAATCACTTTCGAGAATACCGAAACAAAAGTAATTGTAGACAAAGAATGAAAACAAGATCGCTGCAGCTGTTGCCACTCACGACTTGAAACAACCACATTCCACAAACTAATTTAATGATTTGGTTCTTTGCACTCATGTTTTTCAAAATGAATATATATATATATATTTTGTTTTCTACATTCATCTCAGAATGTTCAATTAATTAACCAAACTAAGTTGAATGCAGGCTGATAAACCTAAAAATTTAATTTTTGAGAAACAGTTTTACGCATTTCTTGTCATTAAGAGTAGATTGACCATTGACTCTCCTGTTGAACCAAGGTAAAGGGTGTCCCAAAATGGACTACCTGTTTTTAAAAATCAATAAAAAAGAAATGGATAGAGATATTAACACAATTCTTGCAGAAAACGAATGAGTCATGTCTGGAATTTGATATAGAATACTTTATTATGTTAGTTATGTTTATTACGTTATTATATGTTATTAAACATTATTATGTTCAATTTAACCGACAGATAGCGCTGCAATACCATGTGTTGGATTCCACGCAATAGCTATTGCTGCTTTCCCTGAACTGAAAGCTACTGAATATATCTGACCACGTGTCCTTCTTTTCGGTATATACGCATGCCTAGTTCTTTCATACAGTCAACACACGGTATTGCCGCGCCATTTGTCGGTTAAGTTGAACATAATAAAGTGTAATTACGTAATAAACTTAATAAAGTGTTCCATATCAAATTCCAGATATGACTCATTCGCTTTCTGCAAGAATTGTGTTAATATAATATCTATATCCATTTCTTTTTTATTAATTTTTAAAAACAGGTAGTCCATTTTGGGACACCCTGTATCTGCACCTTAGGAAGAGTTTATTCTTTTTAATAACATTATCAACAAAAAAATTTGAAGATTACTTGAACTTCTTAAATGCTATCTTTAAAAAAAGGCTATCATTAAATAAATGGTATATTAAATTCTTAAAACAAAAAATAGTGGTATTTATAAAAGTTATTTAAAAAAGTAAATAATATTATGCTATCATTTAATCTTTTTAGTACAAGCTGTAGTTGCAAAAAAAAATTAAAAATATGGCTGTTGTGAGACACCTAAAAGCATAAGAATTTCGCCAACGAAATTTGAGGGAGTCTTTTTCAACTGGTTATTAGATATTTGCTCAACTTGCGTAGACGCAGTCGTTACAACCTTAGCGTTATAGCAACCCACGTTCACTAAAGTCATTGAAACGAAAATGTGAAAATATGTGATCGCTATTGTTCTGGAGTGCATTAGCTGTCACGAATTGCCTCTGGAGATGAAAAGAAGCATTCGTTTACTCCTGGAAAGTAACGGGTTGTTGCGACACTTGAGTACGCATTCGTAAAGATTGATATTGAGTGACTCTACTTACAGTTAACGATTTGGTTATATTTATCGGACACTTCGATAACTAAAACGCTTTGGACTATCATAGGGAATTGATTGGCTTTAAAATATGGTTTGGATATGCTATTGGGAATTTTAAATTTGGTAGTACTTGGTTTTTAAATATCGACAGGGCCATTTTGAATAGAAATTCTCATTTGAAAGAACAGGTTAATTTTAGAATACCTTGCAATTTAATTATGAAAAAAACCTTCACCCTATGAAATATTGTATGTTCATTCACTTAAAAATATCGATATTCAACTAAATACCAAAATAAGTAGGCTGAATAGCAGCTGATAAACAAGGATGGGTACCTTTTGTCAGCATCTATACTCATTCATCGACCTTAGAAGAAGTTCTTAGGTTTTGTTCTTAATAACACTATCTAGAAAAAAATATTTTTGATATATTTTTAAGGACTTGAAAGTAAAAAACCGCAAAGATTCGTTTTTATAATATATTTTATTTATAAGAAAAGTTGGTAACTAATTTTTTTTCTAACGAGCCTTTATTATTAGCGGTGAAGCCTTTGCAGAATGTGCATTTCCCCCAGAACTGAGAGTCATTTCTTTGTGGCACCATCTAAGCGACTCTCGCTACCCATTTTGACGCTCAGATTACAATGAATCGGAGCTCTCTGTGAATGTTAAAATATGCCGAGATTTAATTTTGCCGAGAGAACCCAAGCCAAATGGGTACTCAATGGATCTTTTACATGCCACATAATCATATGACATGCATGCCCCCGATTTTCCCATCCTGAAATCTGACGACTCAGTCAGGGCACGAACCCGCGAACTTGAGCTTATGGAGGCGGACACGTAATACCTCTCAGATACTAAGTCGCTGGCATCTATACCATAGTAAATCTGCGCTATCACACACTTACTAGAGAAGACAAGTAACGAAGAACTGAAAGGGGAATTTGTGCCGGACCGGCAGCCATCTAGGCTGCCGGCAAGTAGTTTAATGATTTAAAAAAAAAATTGCTTATATTTTTGGAATTCATAAAATAGGATTTTTTTTTGTGTAGTTCTATTTCCTCTTCGGTAATTTTTTTTGTGTCAAACTCAATTTTTCTCATTATATACTTATAAATGGCCCGCTATTAAGTATTAATTGTTAAAATAATAAAATATAATACATGAACGTAACATTAAATTTTTAAGCTGTATTTTTAATTAATAAAAGCATTTATAATTAATATTTTATTAATAATTTAGTATGCAGACGAAATACGAATGTTAATTTGTTCAATAATTTAACTTTTCAAACATATAAATACTTTAACATTAAAATAATAATTATAGAGTTGAATTACAAGCCATTTATAAGAGTTTATTGAACAAAAAATGTGTTTGACGTTTAAAAAAAACTTTCGCTGAATCGAAATATAATTATAAAAAAAAAAAATTCTGGTTTAGGAATCGCAAAAGTACTATCAACGTCTAAAAAAGAAATTCAGAAAGCTTTTTTAAATTACATTATCTACAAATTAAAATTTGAAGATAATTTTAGAAAGGATGAGATTTTACAACAAAGTATAATAATCTGCACGTTAATAAAATTATTATATTAAATTTTATTTACCAGAAAAAGTGGTAAACATTAATATAAATAATAATTTTATGCTAACATTTCACCTGAAACCAAAAATATAATTCTAAAACACTGAAAATACGGCTGTGACACCCAAAAGCATAAGCATTTAATTAAAAATCATTAAGGAATTTGAGAAAATACTTTTCAAATAGTTCCTGTTCACTAATATATGCTCTACTTGAGTTGACTGAGTCGTGACAACCTTGGCGTTATTGTAACTCGTGTTCACAAAGGTCATTAAAATGAACAGGTGAAAACATGGTACCGATGGATCCCCATTGTTCAGGAGTGCAGTTAATTGTCAACAATTGCCTCTAGTGGTGAAAAGAATCGTTCGCCAAATATCTAAAACTCCCGAAAAGGAAATATCAACGTGGTTTGACAATACCGAGAAATAAATTAAAAAAATCTTATAAATTGGTCAGATCGGTAACGTTTAGATCATTTCGATTTGATACCGAATTAAAATTCCCTTATCGATTTTTCGTAAATATGAGCTTAAAACGTTACAACATAGCTTTTCGTTGTATTTTGAAGTTTTTTTTTTATGGATGATTAATAGTATAATTTAATTTGTTTATTAGATCTGTAACGCCTCATTACATCTGTAAATTGGAATTTTTCATAATACCGACCCACATGTTGAGGACATATAACAAAAAGAGATTTATATATTTTTTATCTATTATATAAAAGGCAAAGTCCTGACTGAATCACTCACGTATCAACGCCCAGCCAAATATTTCGTTTTCTAATTTGAAAGAAATTTCAGCGCGTTCAGCGTGAGCGAAAATTAAGTATTATTACGTAAGCACGTGAGTTTCATTTCTATGATTGTTATTTGGATATCATTATTTTATTTTATTTATTGACTTCAAATCTTTATTTCATTTTGTTATACTGGGTCAGATTTCTCCAACTTGATTTTAATTATATTTCCGAATCGGGAACAGCTATTTTATAATTAACGTTCTCGACGGTTCGGCGATTTGCGTTACGTTGCCAAGCAACAAAAATAACCAAATGTGGTAAATATTTTACTTCATATTTCATGCAAATCGATAGGTATAGCAACCCGGCCTACTTTAAATTTCGAAGTTCGTCAAAGTCGCCAATGAACAGAACGGCCATGTATACCCAGAGCTGAACTTAATTGATGTTTACAATTGGTAAGAAACGACGATATAGAGGAATATTTTCAAAGTTAATAAGAAGTTTGTACTTTATAAAACTTTTGCAGCCTTACAAGATGATGCATATCTGTTTCGTTTTTCATTACTGTAACCTAAAGAATCGTGGCCGGATTTGTCGACTTTTCAAAAATGTCGCCAAGTCGAAATGATAACACTTGCCGAGATGGTTGCCATCTCGAAATGACCAAAAATACTACATAATTTCAAAAACAAAAGAAAAATTCATTTAATTGCAGACCAGATTTATAAAAAAAGTGGAACGTTAAAATAGCGAAGAATTAATTTAAAAAAAGTAAATTATTATTTATTTATTTACTACTACCATACAGAACAAGTCCATTTACAAGTAGAGGACTAAAAAAAGACAGAAAAAAATTTCGAAAATTTATTTGTTAAAAATTGTTAAAATTCTTTTTAAAAAAATGCAAACATGAAGAATTTTTTTATAAGGGCCAATTTATTTTATAATATTGTTTCAGAATAAATTTTATTTTTACCCTAATTTTCATATTTTCATTTAACTACCTACAACAAGCATTATTCAATTCTTTAAAAGACATGATTCGCCCATCTAACGATAAAACAGAAAATGCAACTTCATAGAAAAATGTATGGAGAATTTAATAAAATTTATTTTAAATAAATGCGAGTTTAACTTTGTGAGAAAAAAAATTCGCAAGTTTAATGATTCCAAATGGAATCATTGGGAGTAAAAGGGCCAATGCTAAATCATTCGCGAAGTGGTTAGTTTGGATGAATCGTAGAATTGATCATAGTTTCACTTGGCGCCATGTTTTTAGATCGTTTATTCCTAGAGGGGCCATTCCATGGGTAACTGACTGACATTCGGAGGACGAAATTACAATGTTTTACGAAATAGCGGGACAATTATATAGTTTTACAAATTAGGTTTTATATATTTTAAAAGAGAATTTTCAGCTGAATTCAAATATGGTTTACAATTTTAGATAGCCCTTATAGAAATTGTTAGAAAAATTATTGAAGTTGTGGTAACTGACTGACATATCTGCAACCTTCATTGCCACTTCAAGTTATTCAATATCATTTTCTTCTGAATATAAAAGAGGTGGCTTTTAAAAGTCAGACTTATATTAAAGTGGAAGAAATGAACTATCCAGCACATCAATTTTTATATCAAAATATTGAGCCCTGAAAAAATACCAGCTTTTAGAACGCCTTGGTAACTGACTGACATAATGGTAACTGACTGACATCTCTGAAATACTTAACATATCTGATGAGTTTAGTTTAGTTTAGTTTGAATTATCATCACACTAGAGCTACACAAGGGCTATTGGTGATGCACGTCGTAATTTAGAACCACAGTCAGGTGACGAGTCGACACCTGAGTAGGCACCCAACGCAACCATTAAGGGCGCCATCTTACGCAGCGTTGGGACTTTGGAGGATATTTAAGGTGCACTCCCTCTACATGGGGTATTATTAATCAGACATTTTCGGCTGCACGGGCTGTTTATAGGTCGGCAGTTATTTTAGAGATGCCCGGACCCGAACCTGGAACCTTCCGCTTGCAAGGCGAACGCCTTAACAAACTGGGTATCCCAGCCGCCCATGTCTGATGAGATAAAACCCAAAAATTAGTTGCACATTCATAAAATATGAGAATTAATAAACAACACGGGTCGACACGGAACATACACGGGTCAGTGAGACAAAAAGCGGGACTGTCCTGCTTAAAACTGATCGTCTGTTCACATTAATAAAAAGACCAACATGTGATTGAATCAAACATGAAAGTTGAGTTGTATTATAAAAATAATTTATGCATAGGGTCAATACTGGGGTAATAATAAGTAAATTAATAGCCAGCTACACCTATGTCAGTCAGTTACCAAGTCAAAATGTCAGTCAGTTACCAAGCAATTTTTACCTGTACAAGTTCATTTTTTAAATTTTGTCCCATTTAGTATTATTTAGTACTTATTGAAAACAGAGAATATCTTTTATAAAGATTCTGCAGTCCAAATTTCTATTCTTAAATTAAAAAATTAAAACAAATTTGGTAACTGACTGACATTTTATGAAAGGGTGTAACAAATTTTTCCCATTACAAGTAATTTTGCAACTTTTGATTTGGGTAAGAGCATAGAATGTTACTTTACAATGTAGGGAACAATTTAATTAAATTTTTTTAAAAAAAAATATGGAAAGTTTAGGAAAAAAATGTTTCGAAAGGGTAAAAATCTAACACTTAAAATTATGGATTTTTTTACAGTGTTCGTTAAAAAGCAATTTTTCTTCTATAAAAAATATATATTTCAAACAATGAAATTCAGTGTGTTAAAACAGAGATTCCAATCTTTAAAATGGTATGTGACACGAAGTATGTACTTAATTTTGAAATTTTGGTACCGAGGTTGACATTTTCGTGGAATAGCCCAGAGGAATCCTTATTTTTTTTTAAACCTACATCAAAATAGACCTTTTTCTTCATTTTAAAATGCAAGGCCAGTCCAAAGTACAAAGCAACACGCATAAATTATATTGCAAATCCTTAAGTGAACAGACCAATTTGCATAATAAACATGCACGCTCCATTACCCTTATTCTCCATAACCAAACTCTTTCCCGTACAATATCGTATAGGAAAACATTTTCGATAGATGTGTTCTGATACGAACATTTCTTTTAATAATCGAAAAACGATAAACATAAAGTGGAAATGGCATTAACTTTCCTTCCTTTTAATACTAGCATGCGATGGTTTTGTGAACAAAACTTTGATATTATTTATTTTTCCCATGTCATATATGGATACTTATTTCGGGGGAAAACTAGTAAAAACATTCCATCTCGTTTCAAATGTGCATAAATTAACTGAACTGAATTTAACTAAACATGCAATTTTTTGGCCTGTTTGGAAATTTTTATGTGTTTACTATTATGTTATAGTGCCGTTGGATTAAGAATTAAATGTTTTTTTTTATTATTTAAACATAAAAAGTGATGCGTTTCATTAAACTAAAACATCAAGCAGTTCGAATTTGGGTTTCTTTTATATTACTTTTGTAACGCTTGGGCGAATGAGGGGTCTCCAAACTAAAGTCCATCAGTGTTAATCCACTGGAGAGTAAAGTTTCTCTGGCTGTATTGAATATTTTTGCAAGCGGGTTTTTTTATGTGATTAATTTAGCTGTCTTACAGGTCCCGAAAATACCACTTTTTGAAATTGGCTCAAATATAGTATACATTTTTAATTTTGAAAAAAATATTCTACCCAAAATAATTTTTTAAAAGGTGGGATTACAGAGGCCTGTATGTTATCTACATTTATCATATAAAAGGACGATTATAAAATTTTTCAATACAGCCGAAGAAATGTGGCTTAGAAAATATTTTTTCCCTATTTGATTAATACCGAGGCACTTTAGTTTAGAGACCCGTGGTCGACGGGCTTATTCGTCCTTAAGAAAGAGTGAACTGTTTTTTTTTGATAATTTAAGCATACAAAGTGATGTGGCTCGTTAAACCAAACAATAGACATTTCGAATTTTGATTTCTTTCGCTTAACGAACTGAAACACTTTTACAACAAAGCTTCGTGCATCATTACCCGAATCCCGCAATTCCCAAACAGATTCCGCAGGATAATTTCGACCAAAATCTTTTCGGTTAAGAACTTTTTCTCCGCATAATACGAGACGAATGGCCATAAAGTGGCTACCGTAGAGGCTAAATAAGTTGGAGAGGCTTGGGGAGAAAAAAATTGAATCCGTCTGAAAGTCGCCAAGTCGATTATTGCACCCAAAAAAACTGAAGAGAGTACAAATCTTATAAAATGAATCGTGAGCTAGAGCACGTAATTAAGGTTTAAATGACACAAACCTCTCGATTTTAAACAAAACACATTATTTTAATGCATTTTTTAAACAAATAAATTTAATGTTATTGGATATTGCTATGACAACAACTATACTTACGCCAAATCATTCATCAAACGGTTTGTTTTCATTGTAAAAGTTTCTGTAAAATTACAGAACATTTGCCTCATATTCACAGCGCATTCGGGATTTGCAGCTAGTGCTGTAGTTTCTCAGATTGCACACGCGGACATCTGCTGTGACATACATAGTATACACCATGTATCAATATGATCTTCCATGACCTTAGTAGGCGTTTTTTTCCTACCAATCGGGAATTGAAATTAGATCGTGGCTCATACATATGTGCTTGAAAATTGCACCTTTTGCAGGCGTTGAAATACAGCATGTGGTAAACGTGAATCGAATATTTTTACATTGGGTTACCCAAAATAAGCGACCATGTCTTCGTCTGTCAAAGCGGTTTTTGCATTGTTTTTCTCAGACAACACTGATATCATTTTTTTAAACCTCCAAGACGGCTGCAGAGTAACTACTACTTTCCTTTTATAATCCTGTAAGAGAGAAAGTTAGTGGAACCGAAGTGTATAAAACCACGGAGCGGCTAGAATAAAATGAAAACGCTGCTAGGTGCATAACCCTTGTAAAAACTGGTTTGCCATTTGAAGCTTTAAATTGCTTTCCCGATAGACCAAGACAAACGTTAATAGGCTTGTTATTATTATTGGTACAGCTTGGCGCTTATTTACGTTGCATATAATAAAGTTAATAAAATCTATTACTAGTTATCCATTAAACTTAATAAACACCTTAATAATACTTAATAAACACCTTTTTTTATACTTGAAAGAATAATTAAACGAAAAGTAGGTCAACTCGTTTGTCTGTCGGAACCACTTGCAAATTTAGTTCTAACCACCGATTTTTAAAAAATGTTATTTTATTTAAAATATATGACATCAAGGACCTATATTTTGCCCATCTTCCTTTAGACTTGACCGCTGGTCTGCTTTCTCGTAAAATTATGTTTTAAGTTCCTTTTAAACATATTTTAAAATAATCTTGTTTTTTTAGAAAGGTAAGCCTTTTTCTTTTGCCAGGTTGCTTGTTTACAATATTGTAAAAATTTATTTTTTAAAGTAACGAGAACGTTGAATTCTCTTTAGGAGTGTTTCTGTTTATTCGTGTAGCATATATTTGGCGACATGAAAATGTCTTCACTCTTCTACCTCGACAAGCACCTTCATTTTATACTAACCTCCATAAAAAGTATAGTGCTTTTTAGTTCGGAGAATGTTTTCTATAAAAACTTTCTACTACCAAAAAAAAGTATTAAACATTGAGTGTTGGCTGGATATATTCCGACCCTCATTTCCTGCTGGCTTATTGGCCGAATAAGGTCTCGAACGAATTATTATGTTGCATACATTAATTTATGCATACTCATTGTAAGATCTATTTTACAAACTTATTTTATCAGTTGCATTACTTTTTAGTATTTCATTCCGTGCTGTTTTGTTTGAAGGAAAAAATTTCTTATTATAAACAATAACTAATGAGATATATGAGTTTTTTCAATTTACAAGTTCATCCTCCCAATACATCTTCCTTAACTTAAAAAAAGTAATGCTTTTCAAAGAATGTAAAACTCGTTTTCTTCAAAAATAGTTTTATAAACATACGATAGTAAGTAAATGGGTTGTTTCAGATGACATATTTCCTTCCAGTCTTCATTCTTGCTCCTCCGCGATTTCATTGGTTGTTTTTGTTTTCACGCACACAATGAGCGGTCTTTTCTTCTATTGTGTTCTATTTTAGAGTTCTTTATGTGCAACTCGTTTTAATATTGCTATTCTTTGACTTTAACTAGATTAAAACTATAATTGGTTAATATTGATAATAAATTTCAATAATCGATTAAAATGTTACTAAAACTAGTAATTACTTTGGTTCATTTTGTTACATTTATTAGACAGTGAAATGTAGGATTCATTTCTGAAAAATGGAGACAATAAAAATGGAAATGCCATTATTGCAAAATTTTGTCTGATTGTATTTATCATTACGAATGTTTTAAATGTATGCAAATGAATCAAACATCCGAATGATAAACTTGAAATAATTCTTTATTTTATTATTATATAATATTTACGGTAATTTATTAACCGAAATAAATATAATTCCAGCAGGACCAAAAACGAATATAATACGGCTGGAACAGTTGCAACTCATACCCGAAACATGTACATCAAAATATACCCTATTTCACCCAAAAATATCCAATTACCCGAGGTTTAGTTTTTTGTCTCCAATTACTTCGTACAATTGTAGCTCTACTCACTAACTCAATCATCTCTGGACCAAAAATGAAAACAATACCGCTGAAACTGTTGCCACTCATAACGTGAAACATTTCATTAAAATATAAAAAAAAATATCCAAGTACCCGAGGTTTTGCTTTTCGGTCCCAATTAATTCGTCTAACTGTAGCTCTATAGCTAAATCAACTCTGCTAATAAACCCTTCTACCACACCAGGGAACATGGGCCGTAGTGAGCCTAGTGGTCAGCGTCTCGGGATCGGAAGGTCCTGCGATCGAGTCCCGGTACCACTGGAGACCTACCGAGTATATGCGGAGTACGTGCTCGTTAAATCTGTTGGGTCCGAAAGTCCTCTAAGTTCCCATACCAAATCAATACCTCTGGGGGGGTGACAAGCCAATTCTGGGGATCCTCTAGTTGGCCTCTGTCTCTAAAAATCAGATGGATCCACTTATGTGTGTGTGTGTTGTCTGTTGTGTCTGTCTTACTTGACGAAGGTTTATAAGCGGGTCGCTGACCAAGCACACAAACCTGAATATATATGTCTACCAACCAACCAACCACCAACCAACCAACCAACCAGGGAACATAAATGTTACTTTATAGTTACCACAATAATGGCGGATAAAATAGTACTTCGGAGGTCTTTGACCGCATCTCGAGGGGTTTTCATCATAAATAGTCTGATATAATTTCCGGCCCTTGCAATCAGTGGACTTATCTCGGAGACTGAGCTGAGTGCTGATTAAATGAATGGGATAAAAGAATGGGGGGTTGCTTTTGGAATTAATGATGGTGTAGTTTTTGCGTGTTGCTTTTAAATGGATGGTCAGATAAAATAAACTTGTTTTTATATGTGTGTGTTAGTGTTTTAGGATGTATAATTAAATGCTGTTTTTTACAAGTGACTTTTAATTTGTTAGTTTACGAGATAAAGTAATGTTTTGTTAAATAAGTTTAAAATTAAAAGGGTTTCGGAAATACGGGTCTGTTTGTATATGAAAGTTATAAATTTAATATGTAATTATTTAATTTTTTGTAAGTAAATGTTATTCTTCTAATTTATTCGAAGTGTCGTTTTTTAATTTTGGATTTGTAGAACGTGAACGCTGTTCAACGTTCTAACATGATCTAACCGGAATCAAACAAATTCTAATGGATTAAAAAAAGGGCATATTCTCTCGAAGAAATTAACTAACTACGCTCTATTCTTTCAACAATTTAGTTCAAAGAAGAAGATTGTATGGAAAACTTTCTTGGATATGACCTATTTTTCAATTTGGCGATTCATAAATAAAAAAATAGAGGAAAGTTCGTGCATTTGAATGCTGTTAAGGTAATTTTATAGTAAAAGTAGAATGGAATTTTCAATTCAAAATTATGGCTAAGGAATAGTAGAGTATGGCCCTATGAGTAAAATAGTAACCGATTTCAGAAACTATTAGAATCGCAACTTGTTAAAGACAAAATATTTCCAAACGCATTTATTTTTTTACTAAAAAATCAAAATAAAAGACTATGGTTTAAAGTTGTCCTATTGACGCGACTCAATTCTACAGTCCAATTTTTATTTTATAATAACAACTAAAAAAAACTATTAAAATGAAAAACTTGAGCTAACTCCAACGCAGTTTCCAATAAGAATTAGAACTTCGGATATACTTACAGCAAGTAAAATTAAAGTACTTCAGCCACTTTTGACACCCTCGAAAGAAATGTGTTACATGATAGAATATAAAATATCATATTTTTGTGTAAAAATATTTTAAGCGCTACCGTTTAAAGTTCGTCCTATTAACCTACTTTTTTTATATGAGCACAAAGAGTTCATAGTAAACTGATTGTTCTTCGGAATTTTTTTTAAGAGCAAGCTTTATACAGAAATAATATGAACTTGGTAGAGAGGCTATTGACGCCAATGGGGAGAATACCCTAAACAATGTAGTCCCAAAAATTTCGAATCGAATGTATATTTTTTATAGGATTCTCTCTCCTATGCGGTCGATAGCACTCTACCAATTGAATAGTAATTTATCCAATCTACAGAAAGTGATCAGTACTGCCAGTTTAATTATGAAAACCTTCCTAAATAAATAAAAAAAATTCAAAAAATTTCCGGCCTTCAAAATTTCCGATCGAAATTTTCGAATATATTTTTTACCGGATTCTTTCTCTTATGTCGTCAATAGCATCTCTACTAATGGGAATGTTTCAGATGATGTAACGTTCTTGTTTTCATATTTCCGAATCCAGCGATTTCATTGGTTGTTTCGGTTTCACACTCAAAATAATCGTCGTAGATGGAAAAAAAACGTTTTCTTTCCATGCAAGATATCTTTAACAAATGATTTGAACAACTAATAACACAGCAAGAAGTTGGCATTTTAAAAATATAATAAGTGAAATATTCTTAGAAAACTCATTTTCGAATATCAAAACTAAAGTAATTCCAGACAAAAATGAAAACAAGAGTGCTGGAACTGTTGCTATTCACGATATTTAACAGCACTATTGAATACTAATTTAGCCCACCTTCTGAGTGTCAATACCGTCGGTTTAATTATGAAAACTCCCTAGTTAAAAAAATCGATATTCAACTAAAAAAATCACAGCTCCTTTCATTGAAAGCTATTATGCAACCTCAAAGAATTATAACAAAAACATCTGTGTTTATTTTTTCGCTACGTCATATAAAAAAATAATTATAGTTAATTAATTGCCGGCTCTTAAACATCGTTGTAATCTTTGAATTTGAGAACCTTCTTTTTTTTAAAAAAAGAAAACTACTTAAACATTTCTTTCACTAATAGTTCGGTTGTAAAAGTTAATTTTTTTTTCTTCTAAATTCAATCGTGATCCTTCAGAAAACTGTTTAAAAATATTTTCTTTGAATATTTTCGAAAAGATTAAGTAAGAAAATACCATTGCAGTTGCATCATATATTATCAAAAATTTAATTTTCTTCCAGACTTAAGTATGAAGAAAATAAATATTTTTTAAATTTTAGAGTCTTCTACTTGATTGCTTGAGTTTTAAGAAGTATAGAGATGGATAAGATGTTGGAATGTATATATTTTTTAAATAAATATTTTCGTCAGAAACCATATTTCAACTGATTAAGATTAAATTAAAATGATAGTTTACTGCTAGAGTTTTAAAAGTACACTTGAAATTTTATAAAATGTAAATGAAGATTTTAAATACATATGAAAATATCGTATTGCCTTTCTTATAAGCAATAGTTTTTTTCCCAGACAAATTGGGTTTCTGAATAGAATGAGGTATTCCCTTTCTGTTAAAATATAATATTTCTTTCAAATGGCATTTCCTTTTTAGTAATTATACTGCTTATGGAATACTAGTGTAGTATCTGTTTGTGTATTGCGCATATGATAACCTTGTGCACCCGGTATATATTGGCCAAATAATTGGTTATGCAGCATTGGTATTCCAGTGCTGCCGAAATAAGGAAGAATATTGTTGATATATCCAGTTTCAGAATCTGTTTAAAAAAATATGCCTTATTTGAAAGGGTTTTTTATATACGCAAGAAAACTAATCCTTCCTCTAAATTTCATAAGCTATTCGTCTAAACATGTATTTTCACCGATACGAAATATCCTGTGAATTGATGCATACAATAATTATAATACCATACAATAATTATAATTAATATTAATAATAATGATAATATTAATAATTATAAAAATTATTACTGTTTTATCTAGTAGTGTCTCAACAGAATTGACGAACATACAGGCGCAGCCGTAGATTCCGAAACTAACTGCTCTGTGACACGCTTCTTAGTAAACATTTATATCAAGGACGCTTTAGCATTGGTAAATAATCATTATATAAAATATTTTGAATTTAAAAACTACTTTTTGCGTTTATTTTATAGAAATAAAAAATTCAATTCCTGATTCTCAGTTTCTATACTACTGTTAATTATTAAAAGATAATAAAAAAAAGTTGACATTTTGTAAAAAGTATTTTATTATTTCATTTTTAACTAACTTCTTTTTGTGTGGCGGAATGACATTTTTGCAACCACGACTGCAGCCTGGTACTGAAAAATGGAAAATTCTGTGAATTAACAATACATTGAGTTTTTAAACAAATGCATATCTTAAATTTGATATATAAGCTATGTAAAATTATAATTTAGCAACCTACCACATTTGCATATAACAATAAAGGCAACCTACCTGTAACATGGTTCAAGTTATTACCTGTCGTTTGACGTGACGGAATTACTAAAAGTTTCATAATGAATTAAATATATAATTTCATATATATTAAATTAAATGTGTGTAAATTAATGCATTTTAATCTATTTTTTATTATTTAGAATACTAATAAGATATTAAATATTACATCATATACATTTAATCCTATATGAAAGGGGTTTCAAACGCGTATCGAGAAGATTTCCTACTATGTGAAATGCTTAAAGTTTACATTTTTATGAAATTGCCCTTATATTTTGAGTTTAATGACCACTTTTTATTATTAATTTATTTGTAACAATATTTTAATTTTTGAAAATGTCGTCAGTCGTGTAACATTGTTGCGTGTTATTCTGAATAACGGCAGCTTGCTCGTAAGTAAATCGCTACATAAGAAAGTAAGAAACAAGATTTTTGACGTTTAGGAGGACCTTCTGGCGTTGCCACCTACACCTCTGATTTGAAAAAGATGAAAACATGAGTGCTGCGAATGAATGGCCGCAAAAAGCTTGTAGGAGAGTCAAAGACGGGGAATGGGACAAAGAAGATGATGCAAAAAATACCTCAAAATGAGAGGCGAGATGGCAAGTTAGCACCTTTCCAGGGGAGAGATAAAAAAAAAATAGCAGGATGGGCGAGCTGTGTGCGAAAAATTACAAGGCGTGCAACAATAAACAAGATTTTCTTCAGCTATATATTCCAACTCGTTCAGTCCCGTGAATTGGATAGAGTGGTTTTTGCATCTTAATTGAGATTTTCACTGAAAATAAAATTAATTTACAATAAGAATTCAATCACCTTATTTTAAATATAGTGAAAAAATAACAGAAATCTTATCTTATTTGGGACTAACTGGTGAATAATGATTGAATGCAGTTTCAGCTTTATTTTTCAGAACATTTATTAATTTTGCTAGTATTTTATAACTTTATTTTATGAATAACTTTTATTTGATTTAACTTACAATATTTATTAGTCGAGTTTTTATTTTTCGTAAATGAAGAGCTTAGTGGAAGAACGTGCTAAGTGACATTTATAAAAAAAATATAGATTTTTCTGTCAATGAACATATTACTAATTTCTTTAACGGTAAAAAGTTTCCCCTTTTTCATAAACTTTAAATTTAGTATATTTTTAACGTTTTTCAAGTACTGATTTCAACAGAGCCGAGTGCAAACGAAAAACTTTCAAGCTCATTTTCTTGTGTTTACCTTTTTGTCACTTAGCACGTTCTTTCAATAAGTTCATCATATATTAAAAACATTTTATAAAAAAAAAGAAATGTGCATGGAAATAAGTATAAATATACTACTTAATTATAAATTTCTAATCTAGTGATGATCACAAAACTTTTCTTCTCTAAAGTAAAGAAATTTAAATTTTGCAAATTTTTACAATAAATTTACAGCTTAATCATTTTAATAAGCAAAAGTGGAGCAAAATAAAGTTTTCACAAAACATTCTTTGTGTCCTTGATGAACATTTAAGTTATATAAGCTTTTTACAGCAATTTACAAGTTAACTGTAAGTTTTTTAAAAAAAATTAGTTTTGTACATTTTCATTCAAATGAAATAGAAAGCAAAAAATTAGTGTTCATGGTAATCTGCGCGTCAAAATTGGTATCAAGAGTGGCCTAGATGGTGCCACAGAAAAATGGCTCCCAGTTCTGAGGAATATGCCGAGTCTGCAAAGGCGTAGCCGCCAATAAAGCA